>PVHP010030958.1:0-21362 GCA_004024765.1 Zapus hudsonius | reverse complement strand
ACAAGCAAAACAGGCAGGGGGAAGGGAGAGAAATCTCCTTCCCCTTGACATAGCCTTAAGGTGGGGCCCTGGATTCCTTTCCCAGACATAATGGTTTCCTGAGTCTCCGGAATTCCCATTCTGTGCTGCCCACACAGGATAGGATGTTAATTTCTCACTTCCCTGAGCTTCCTTACATCCTGACCCTTACTGAGAGGGTAGCCTTCCTGTGAACATAAGAGACCCACCCAAGATAATTAAAAAGATCAAGTTGACAACAAAACCTAACCTTCACCCCATTCTTTCCTATATGCAGTCTTTTTTAAAATTGCTTAAGAGTATAAACCCAGTGTGTTTTATTTTATCTTAATTGGAAATAATTGATATACACTTTCAAATGATTATATACACATATATATTCAAATCAGGCATGCAGCTGTGTGCTGTTTTATGTAAAATAAATGCATGCTTAGGTACACATATAATTCTAACTTAAACATACTTTTGTTTTTCCTTTGGTGTTTAAAATTTTCTACAATGGCTGTATATTATTTTATGATTAAACACATCAACATCATGTACTGAAAATTAATAGTTATTCCTCTGTAGTTTTAGTTTGGTTTGTACAGCTATTGAGACACAAACTGTTCTGAATATGGGAAGAGGTAGTAGGTGGACAGAAACACAGTGGCAGAGGCAGGTTTGAAATAAGAAAACTGTTCATCTAAGTTTGTACTTCTCATAGGTTCTCTGTGTTCATGATGCAGAATGATATTTAAATATCAGTGCATATATTAAACCCAGGACTTCTATGGTTAGTAGCCAAAATCAGTGCACATATGCAGTAAAGGATGGTCTTCTTTATAGATAATCAGCATAAATGATTCATATCAGGTTCTGGATAATTTTATGATTGTTTTTATTTTTAATATCAGTTTTAATATATAAATAATTGAACCTATTGTTTATAGTTTCTATGATATGAAAGGATCAACATGACCTGATCTCTAGCGTGGTCTATCCGAGGGTGTGGGATTCATTCCCATTGAGGCAGGAAGGACATTGATGTTTCTATCTGCTTTTCTTTTCTTTATATTTTTTTTTGGTTTTTCGAGGTAGGGCTGTATGGGAGCCCTCTCTAGCCCAGGCTGACCTGGAATTCTCTATGTAGTCTCAGGGTGGCCTTGAACTCATGGTGATCCTCCTACCTCTGCCTCCCGAGTGCTGGGATTAAAAACGCCCAGCTATCTATTTGCTTTTCAATAGAGACTCACAACTCTAATTTGGTTAACAGCAATAAACTTCCTGAATGCTTTATGGAGTAGAACATGTAGATTTTGTTTGTTTTTCTTACTTGTATATTTGCCTGAAAGGGGAGAATCCTACTGTTACTCTACATCAAAGAACTAGAGAAGGATGGGACATTATTTTCTGTGTGGGAAAAAATACTAGTATTAAAAATAGATAGACTTCCTTTCAAGCTAGCATGGCACAGTATATGCCCCTTTCATTAATAGTAAACCTTCATTTGCACATGGTCAGATAGTTATTCATCAACCCACAAAGACAATTGCTTCATATCCCAAGATTTACTGATAAGATGGAATTCATAGACTCGCCTTCAAGCAAAGCTTGGAACGTCAGAGCTTCATTTCTGAAGAGAACGAGAAAACGGACCCAGTTGCCTCCACAATTCAGCTTGTGATTCAGCCTAAAATCTTAATTTCATAATTTATGTGTAGACATCTTTTTACTTGAATGGGAGTTTTGTGTGTGTGTGCAAGCGTTGTGTTTAAACCATTCTGTTAGCACATGCACATAGACATGTGCACACACACACACACACACACACACACACACACACACACATTTCCAGCCCATCAATTGGTCTGTATATTTTACAGGGTGGCAATAGTAATACTCTAGTTAATTTCTGCACGGTCATCACTAATGCCATTCTTGGTGTTGACGTATTCAGATCTTCAGATGGCCAGGTAAAATAAGAGAGCCTATTATTTTCTGTCAAGAAACAAAATTTTGAACAGAAAAAATAAAGTTACCAGGAAAAAGTCTATACTCTGAAACCATGAGATATATTTGCGTTCCCCATTTCAAAGTTGTCATACATGCACCTTGCCATGCAAATCTTATATATGGAAAATATTATAAACCACACACATATGCAAAAAGTTCTACATTAATGAGTTAAAGATTAGAAATGAGGGTATTTCTTATAAAGAAGAATTCTCACCTTTAGTCATGCATGAAATAAAACCCAGTGGAAAGATATGAGACAACTGTGCAGATCCTCATTTAACGAACTGTGCCTTAATAAACATCATCTGCACCAAAACTCTCCACCACAAATACCGTTTACACCCTCATCATTCTGCTTTGTGCTGATTAGGCAACTCCACTTTATCAAAGCATGAAAAATGGATATATAAGGAATGAAACATGAAAATATTACTCTTTGTTTATGAACTAGCATCATTTTTGAACTTTTAACATGTTTATTGTCAATAATTAGATATTTTAAGAAAATCTTGTGGTGGTACCCCCATTTCCCTCCTCCCTGTTCCCAACCCACTGGAGTCCCTCCTCAGTGGACTTTCTGGACCAGTCCATTGAATGGGGGGTTATGAATTGTACAAGAGGTATCCAGGTGTTTTTATTTTTGTGTGTGTGTCTGTGTCTGTGTTGTTACTAAGTGGGGCTATGTCTCTGGATATTCTCCCCCACCATGGCTCTTACAGTCTTTCCACCCCCTCTGTTCCCTGGGCCATGGTGGGTGAGTTTTAACTCTGCTTTACTATTGAGGTCTTAAGAGTCTCTGGATTTCTGCTTCAGATTGTGATATATTTATTTTATTTATTTGAGAGAGTGAGGGAGGGAAAGAGGTAGAGAGACAGAGAGCAAGAATGGGTACACTAAGTCCTCTAGCTATTGCGAATGAACTCGAAACAGATATGCTACCTTGTGCATCTGGCTTTATATGGGTACTGGGGAATCAAACCTGGGTCCTGAGGCTTTGTAGATAAGTACCTTAAACACTGAGACATGTCTCCAGTCCTCATTTTTGAACTCTTATTTAAAAATATTTTAACTTTAGAGAAATATTTCAAGAGGTTTGAATTTTCTTTAGAAAGGCTTCTAAGTTTAAAATTTAAACTAAGTAGATGCAAAAAACAATTGGATATGAATCTGTATATTATTAATCATAAAATTTGTAATTCATATATCAATATAGTACATATATTTAAATATATTCTGTATCAAAAGAATTTTCTCTGAGTAAATAAAATTTTATTTCTTTAAATGATTTCTAAGTGGGGGTAAGTATCTCAAAGAGACAATAATAAAAAAGAAATCCCTATGATATTGATGTCCATTATAACAATATTTAGAAGAGATATTACACAGAATAAATAAAGCTATATAGAGAAATAAATCACTAATTTCTGAGATCCATGTACTATCAATTTACTATAGAGTTCTCTCCACAACAAGGAGTCCCCCTTGCTCCTACAACTAGCCTCAATAAACTATAGTTTAAGAAGGTAAACTTGGGGGAATTGTTTAAGTCAGCCATAGATGCCTTATCCCGGGTGAAAGGACATTTGCTTGAATCCCTTAGGAACCAGCTTCCAACACCAATCAGCAGGATTGTTTTGCTCCAGTCCTTTTGTTTTTCTTTATTCTTAGTTACCATGGCACACATGGCTTCCTCATCATGCACTCCTGACATGACGTGTCTCTGAAGCACAAGCCCCAGGGTAGTCGGATCCATGAGCCAGTGACAGAGCTCTCCTCATTAAATTTGATCTTTCTCTTAATGGAAATCTGACTGTCACAGAGGGTAAGCATTCCATTGGTGTGTTCAGTCAGTGACATTTAAGACTGAAGAGTTTCTTATTTCCCAGCCTTTAGTTCAAATTATAAAAATATGTAGAGTTCTGAAATGTCTTTATATTCCCCTAGCTCATTGAAATATTTTTCTCTCCATGAAGTTTTTCAAGATACAAGACAGAATTTCCAATTCTAAGAAATCCTACAATTAAGTTGTTTCCTTTTCATGTTTATCCCATTTTCCTGTCATAAGTAGAGATTCAAGATTCTTTAAAAAAAAGAAGAAAGAAAGAAAACACACACACACACACACACACACACACCACCACCACCACCAACAACAACAACAACACCTTGCCTTTAAGTGAACAATACATCACCATTTGAAAGGAGCACCCAAAGCAGTGAGCAAACCTCAAGCTTCCCCTCTGTTGCTGTTCCTGTATTCACAGGGGGTCTCATCTCCTGGCTCCCTTCTTCTCACTCGATTTGGGCTGTGGCTTCACAGGTAAACTCACACATATAATTCAGGTAGATAAGTATCTTAATATCTGCCTATCAGGAGCTCCAATATCCCAGAATGAAAACAGCTTGTTAACAGCATGATGTGATATAAACTCCACACGCTGGAAGTTGAAACTGATGGCCTCACACCTCTTTGGCTAATATCACTGTTCCAGAAATTTATCCTCAAAACCATTGAAGACATTACCAGATAAAGCGGTTGTAATGCAGTCACGTGAGTCTGATATATACATGTCCATCTGTCATGACATTCCTAGTGTACTCTTATCACATAGGATATTTAGCATAATGAATTCCAACTGGTTTGCAATGGGCCTCTTTTGTGTGTATTAGAAGTATGATCGATTTTATGACCAAATAAATTTCAGTTATGTGACCATACAGAAAGACACTAACTTTAGAAAAACTTCTATCCATATATTCAAGTTAGTTGATAAGATTTTCACAAAATATTTTAATACTGATGAAGTCAAATTTACTAAAGGTCAACTTCCTCCAACTAATTATCTCAGATTATTAATAGACTTGATTTTTCAAAACCTAGGTAATGAATTACACCATGTATGTGCTGAACTATTGACTTTTACATAAGTCTAATTTGATATTAATTTCAAAACCTTTTCAAAAGTGATTATTTAGTTCACAAAACAGAACTTAAGAAAGATAGAACATTTTTTTAAATTTTATTATTTATAAAGATAAAAAAGAATATATCTACTTTGTAATCAATACCCCTCCCCTAAATCCATGAAGAAATACCCCGAATTTCCTCATATTGTGTTTTAGTTATTTGCAAGGCAGAAGGGAGGAAGGGAAGAAGGAGAGATCATGAGAGAGAGAACGGGCACACACCAGGGCCTCTAGGCACTGCAAATGAAGGCTAGATTCCTGTGCCAATTTATGAATCTGGCTTTAGGAGGGTAATAGGAAATCAACCCCGGGTCATTGTGCTTTAACCTCCTTAACTGCTGAGCCATCTCTCCAGCCTCCCATATATTATTCTGAAGTCACTGAATCTCTTGTAGGAAAATTATTAAAATTATTTTTTCCATTCACATGTTTTTAAAATTTAAATGAGAAATCGTAGTTCAAATGTATCCTAATCAGCGGTTCTTTTTACTGAACTTATTCTGGTGGGAAATTACATAGGAGGAGAATTAAACTTTGTAATTAGCGTTTTAGGCGTAAAGGGTTTGATAGATATAAAAGCATAAGAAAATGAAAATAAAAGGAAGAAAATGGAAAGGGGGTGAAATCAAAGGAAGATACAGGTTGCTTACCCAAAGCCCATAACTCTCACCTCAAAGGGAATGAGAGATAGGTTATTAGGGAGCCAAATATGAATGACGTGGCCAGGAAGGACAGATTTAGGTCAGCATGTCAGATGTGCCAGTGTGTTAAAAATGTCATGAATTTATTCCTAGTAACAGAACAAAAGAAGGTCGTGAACCAAGTCACTTTCACATAGGCTGGCGGAGATGTCCGGTGGTTGGCTAACAGCTAAGCAGGGCATCTCTTCTAGAGGGTTTTGATGTGATCTGATGACATTCTTAGCTTTTGGGTGGGGAAAGCGGATGGTCTGTCAGCACATTCTGGGAAGATGTAGCCTGATCATTGACAGTCCCGGGAATGTTAGCTCAGACACAGAGGTGGGCAATAAATGGTTCTTAACGGGGCTCAGGCTAAGCCAAAAGATTTTTCTCTGCATCTGTAACGGTCCATCTGTCCATCCTCATTTCTAAAAGTCAAACAGCCTTTTAGGATGAAGTACATGCAGCTATATCCAGGGAACTTTATTTCGCATCACAAGCTTAGTAGTGTTTAACCATATTCTCTGACCCGACCAATAACAGAAGCTAGTGTATCTACACACTCAGGCTCAATCAAGCTCACTTCCTGAGGCAGGCAGGTACTGTAATCCAGCTCTGCAGATGAAAGTGGCTGTGGTTGAATAGAGGCCTTTTTATATAAGAACTTCATCAAGCCATGGTGATAAGAGTCAAAGTGAGAATAATGAAAACTAATATAAACAATACATACATGAAGTATGTGATGGTTTGGTCCAGGTGTCCCCCATAGATGAGTGTGTTCTGAATGCTGGATCCCCAGCTGAAGGCAATTTAGGTATTGGACCCTTCTTGGAGCTGTGATGTTGGGGGTGGGCTTATGGGGGTTCTAGACCAGTGTTTGGCACAATCTCCTGTTGCTGTTGTCCACCCGATATTGGTCAGGAGATGATGACCACTCTCTGCTTATGCCGTCATTTTCCCTTGCAGGAAGGGGTCTCCTCTGGAGTCCAAAAGCCAAAATTAGCCCATTCCTCCACAAGCTGCCTAAGGTTGGGTTTTAATTTTTTTTGGTAGCAGCAACATGAAGTTTGACTACACACAATACAACTGAATTTTCACTTAAACATGTCTTACTATTGGAAAAGATATCTTTGAAACACAGATCAGCTAGATTGATCAATTTGTTTCTTACAAAATCAACCAGAGCTGGGGATGCTCAGTGGTCAAAGATGCTTGTTTTACAAAAACAACTAGAAGACCCTAAGTTGCTTATTTTGTTAGTGTGAGGTGAGAAACTAAGGATATTTGTGAAGCTTTCCAAATACAAAATCCTGGACGACTCTCATGTTTCTGGAGATTTTTATTCTTCCATACAATATTCAAAGTCAACTTTTAGAAAATATTTATTTATTTGAGAGGAGGAGGGAGAATGGTTGCAGCAGAGCCTCCTGCCATCGAAGACAAACTCCATACCCAAAGCACGACTTTGTGCATCCGGCTCAGTGTGGGCACTGGAGAGTCGAACTCAGTCCACCAGGATTTGTAAGCATGTTTCTTTAACCACTGAACAACCTCTCCAGCCCTCAAAAATAGACATTTAAAGTAGTCTTTGTAGACACCTTCTATTTTTTCTGTTGTTTTTCAAGGTAGGGTCTCACTCTCGCCCAGGCTGGCCTTGAACTCACAATGATCCTCTTAAGTCTCCCTCCCCAGGGATTAAAGGCCTTGTCACCATACCCAGCTTATAGACACCTTCTAAAGAACTAATTAATTTTACAAATTAATAGCTATTTTCCAATAGCAATAAACTGGTTTATATAAAGTTTAATATGATAATCCCATTACATGGCACTATTTCGTATGGAAACAAGGTTATTTTCCTACATCTGTACCCCAGGCAGCCAGATGGGAGGTTCTTTAATTCTCTTGAGCTTTTCAGCAAGCAAGAGATATCAGCAAACGAGAAAGAATATCGAGTTTGGTTGTGAGAATTTCTATCATAATAAAAATTAATATTCATCATTCCTAATGAGCATTTAGTCTTTAACATATTAAGTGGAAAAATTGTTAGTGCAATTAGTCTTACCAGTTTACTTGAGTAATTATATATAAAACAGAATAAAGCAAGACCAAACGAAAATGATTTGAGAATCGGGAATCCCCTGACCCAGTATAAGTTCTAAGGCCTCCCAAGAATGATCCACCGGCACTTAAAAAAAAAAATAAGAAGGAGAGCAAAAGACAACTTGATTGAATACTGTTGAATTAGTTAATTGGTGACAGAGCTCCCTTCAATTAAGCTTAGCTTCTGTGATTAAGCTCAAGATTGTTTTGGTCTGTTAGGCCCAGAGCAGAGGTTTAATCCATCTCAAAATTGCTCTCAAAGTTTCACTTGACAATATAATCTGTCTTTCATTGTCAAAAACCTATAGTGTATTGCACTACATGCATTATTGCACACACACGAGACATGTAGAGACAAGAGTTAAAATATCCTGACTAGATTATTACCATGAGGGACAGGCTAGCTGAATCACCAGTCAGGCACAAAGGTAAGCCATTGACATCTGGAATTATATTGCCTGTCTCTCTGGTGCTGAAACTCCAAGCACAAATAGATGCAGAAAAGCAGGGGACTTACTTACCCTGTGCTCCCCATGAAAGGCATCTCTCATTTTCTGTGCAGAGGTCCAATTGGAAGTGCTCTGATCCCATCGGATTTGGTGGTGATCATTCTTTAGGAAAGGTTCTCCTTGTCTATGGCTGGTGACAACATGGAGCTCATTGTCTGCAATCATGGGACTCGCTGCTTGCT
This sequence comes from Zapus hudsonius, assembly GCA_004024765.1. Lineage (NCBI taxonomy): Eukaryota > Metazoa > Chordata > Mammalia > Rodentia > Dipodidae > Zapus > Zapus hudsonius. The sequence goes on along the minus strand of PVHP010030958.1, from coordinate 12,905 downwards.
GCACAGCTCCTACAGGCTTTACAAGCATTCTTCAATCTGCCAGGCAGTCTAGAATTTTCCTTTCCTAGTTCTTCCTGCCTTCCTGATATTGCCCCTCCTTGCCTCCTTCCTCTCATTCCAGTAATTCCTTCAGTTTGTTTTTGCATGAATAATTCCTCCTTGGCTTCTGGATTTTTGAAGATTCTAAACTAATTTGCTGGCCAGCTCTTTTATGTAAGAGAAAGGAGCAGACTACTGTACCCATCTATGCTGGAAATATTCTTAAGTTTTCTAGGCTTTCCTGAGGTAAAAATCACTTTCAGTGCACTTAGAAAAGTCAGTCCATGTAAAGACTAGTGTGGAATAGCTGTCTGGCTTCGGGTTTTCATTCCTGAACTAATTTATCCAGTTACTCTTCTTTTTTTTAATGTCTGTTACCCTTTTCTTAAAATTAAAGAGTATCTGCCGGATATCATTAGAGGATATGTATGATAACAGTAGCAATGATGCACGAGACACCCCTTGAAACTCTCCGAAGTTAACCGGATGAATGTCAGCTCAGCGAATTTTCTCTGATCCACAGGCATCCTTCTCTTCAATCCCTAGGATCTTCATTACACTGCAGATTAGTGACTGATTCTTTGTCAACATTATTATTTATTTTCACACGTGTGTTTGTGTGCATGCATGCACTAGGGTCTCAGGTCACTGCAAATTCCTATCTGGAATTATATGAGAGGTGGAAGAATTGATAGGCTTTGCAAGCAAGCATCTTAAACTACTGAGTCATCTACTGCGACCCAATAGATTCATTCTTGGCAAACACACCCATGGGAATAGGTATAGTGTAAGTGCCAAAGCTGGTAAAGGAAAAGAAAACAGGAATAAAAGTAGCAGGTGTCTAACTGTGAGTTGCGTAAATTTTCATCCAAAGCACCATCCCATCTCCTCCTAAGCATTCCCGTTTGGAGAAAGAGTTAGAAATCACTTTCATCACAGCTCCCATCTAACCCTACTAACCAACCGTAGGCCAATGGCTGAGATCCTGGCAAGAGAGGAGCCACCACAGTCATATCATGGAGGATCCATATAGAACCCCACAGAGAATGACGGGATGAACAAGGGACCCACAGCCACAGCCATTCAATCAACACAGGATAAGCCAGGGTGACAGAAACCAAAGATTTTTTGACACAAAGACCCCTAAACTCGCAACATTATAGCAGCCTTAATACTCACCCACCACGACTCAGGGAACTGAGCGGAAGAGGGGGCAGAAAGATTGTGAGAACCGTGGTGGGGGAGACTATCCAGAGGCATGGCACCCCTCAGTAACAACATACTAGGGCCAGGAGAACCGGGCTGAATACTAGGCTATCCATGGTCCCCTGTCACAGGACTGATCCGGACGGCCCATGGAGGAGGATATCCAGCTGGTTGGGGATGGGGGAGGGGGAGCATCGGGGAATTGGGGATAACAACTCATTGTTTGTCCACTAAATAATGTAACTCATTATGGACAATAAAAAAAACAAACAAACAAACACAGGCTCCAGACAATTTACCCATCCTCACACATCACCCACTGTGCAAGAGAGTCGTGAGAAATAAAGAAACACTTGACCATTATCAGGTCACCTCTCACATCTGTTAAATTAATGATCCAGTCTTTATAAAGCCTTTCTGACCAGCAATGGTAGCAAGCCTCATACACCGAGCTTCGGGGCAGTACGTCCTCCACAAACAATCGCTCTGTGTGGCTTTTTTCAGCCCGCTCCTCCGTGGATGTATGTAGTCACTTCCAAGAGAAATGGTACCAAGAAATGCTCTTTGTAGCAATGAAATGTGGCCCCGACCATCACACACTCTCCTGCTCCCCAAAGGCTGCTTGTTGTTTACAAGCTTGTGGTGGGGGATCATCCAGTGCTTTCTGAGTGGCACACACAACTTCACAGGATGCTGACACCTTCTCTGGCCTCTGCATACATCTCCCTAACCAATTAAAATATTTGACATAGTAGCTTTTTTTAAAAAGAGCAAATAAATAGTTTTCAAAACCAATGAAGAGGATTAATGTGAGCCCTACCCTCTTTCTTCATATTTGCATTTAGAATTTTAATGCCACTTGACTCTAGAATCATTCCAGTAAAGCGGAAAATTAATATTTTAATATGTCGCCCACTGTAGCAAGTAGAACTAAGAAAAGTGAAGTACACAGTAGAGAAGAGATGTTTCAGAATTCACTCTACTTGGGAGCATTTATCACCCTTCCCCATGAGCTATCTTTTTTAGGTGTGTCCTCGCACTTAGCTATGGAGCCAACCGTTGTAAAAACACACGTGAGAAATTGTTTTACGTTTCACAGAAAGCGTAGCAATTTTCCTTTTATATTCTTTTGATTAGATTTTGTCATAATGATTTTAACTGGATGAACACAGGACTGAGGCATAGCTAATAAAAATCACGATCCCACACGTTGCTCATGGAATGCCACCGTTCTTATGAGTCTTTCTTGATCTGGTTGCGGGATTACAGAGAAGAGAAAATTAGAAAGACGTAGAAAACCTGGGATCTGGATGATTTTGTCTTGAATTCTTCTACTGTAGAATCAACAGTTACAAAATTTTGATTAACAGGGCACTGCTGTGTTCTCTTATGGAGTCCTCTGATTATTTTTCAAAAGAATAGTGTGACCAAGGGCTCACTGATACAACAAAAGATGGAGTGTCATACTCATAAACACACAAGTAGATTTAGAATCCTAAACTTTGCAGATGAATAGTTATATGCTTGGTGCTGTATTATGCGGTACACTGTAGATTATCCCATTAGATTACATTATGCTTTTCAGAAATTTATCCTAAATTGTTATTGACTTTTTATTGTTACTTCCATTTTTGGCTAATTAAATATATGTTGAGTTCATTGCTAGGTAGGTACAACGGGAAATAGAAAGGTTTCCTTATGTATGTTCTGATAAATCATTTCAAGTACACATAATTAAATTTGCCGTGAATGAAGAAACATGCTGAAGTCTTCCTAATCATTTTAAAGCAGAGAGTTTACCAAATTTATAAAGGAGGATCTCAATGTATCATCATCACTCAGGGTGGGTCAAATGGCGATGGCTTAATTGAAATCACGTTGAATTAGTCATTTCTTACAAAGAGAGTAAAGCACTCTCCAAGCACAAAGAAGAAATTCTTGGGACAGAGAATTAGGGCATGAACTTTGCCAGTATTTGAATCAAGCTTCGTGTCTGGTATCACTGTGCTGACCTCTGCACTAAGAATTGTATAATTCCCACAGTGGTCACGTGGATCACGTTTTCTGACCCTCCTCATTTCCTTCTCCTTTAAGAAGGTATACAAGATATGAAAACTTGCAAATGTGAATAGTCTCCTATTGTTTTTTTAGTAGCAATGATATTTTAATAGCAAAAGTAACCATTGGAACATGACACTTGGGCTTCTCCCGCTCCACTGTGAGGTAAGGAAGGGGCAAGAGTTTGAGAGACTGACGTGGTTCTTGCCTAGGCAACAGTCCCCCAGCACCAGCTGAAGCTGCGTGGGATCCCAGTCCTTGTCAGGTAGACGCAGGAGGACAGAGTTTCAGGTACAGCAATGCCTGCAGAAAAGCACTGACCAAAATCAAAGCAGCCACAGTGAAGGAAGCTTCAAGTAATCAGCAGGCATTGACTGTCTCTTGATGTCCCCTGCTCTTCTAGGTGAAAAGGACACAGTGACCGGCTGATGGGAGGGAAGAAACAGGATGTAGATGCACTTTGCACCCACAGTTAGCAATGTATTCCTGTGAGCAAAGTGTAGACAGCAGACAGCAGCAAATGGAATAAGAGAAGTGTTCATGTTACAGACATTTGTAAGAGCCTTCTCTAGGGAGCAGAATTGCACCGAATCCTTCAGACAGGCTAGAGATAAAGGCTTCACTGCCTGTGTTTTGTCTGGACTTGGTCAAGGGAGCCATGTCCGTAGGCGATGGTGTCAGGGGCTTTAATGATGGAGTTGCTCCCAGGGGTAATGGCAGCTGAGGTCTCACTGAGGATATGCAGAGAAACTTTGGAAACTGAAATCAAATTATCGTGCAAGTCAGCTGAGTAGATGGGAAGCCCCAGGGTTTACCCATGACTCCTTTCTCCCTGAGTGACAGCTGTCTCTGAGATGTAAGTACCCTCTGCTTACATCTATCAGGTTAAGCCTGGCTCCTGGTTCCTGGCTAAGCAACTTACCTGATAACCTCAGGCAGAAGAGAGAAGAAGGTGCCTGAAATAGAAATTGTTCACAATTCATGAAACTGCCTGTCGGCCTTGGGGAATTTAGGTAGCAGAGGACAGAGTCAGCTCAGCACCTTCTACTGCTGGCATTGTTCAGACGTGTCGTCCAGCAGAACTGAGTGCTTCATACTTTTTCTCTGACTGCTGCAGTCATTAATCATACATTGATTATTTTTGATGTTCACTTTTTTTTAAAATATAAATTTAATGCCCATAATGAGTTATTTAGTGGGCAAACCATGAGTTGTCATCCCAAATTCTCCAATTCCCTCCCTCCCCCTCCCTGATCAGTTGATTCTATGCACAACACAGGAAAAGGTCTAGGAGGTGGCTGAGTTGCCACTTCCATTTCAGTTGGACACATCTTGGTGTCTAGGGACAGCAGGGCTCTTATTTCTGATCCAGGTCATTTTTGCTCAGCTGTAGACTAGTCCCAATATTTGCTCTGCCAGTTATGGAGCGTTTGGTCCCCTTGGGTTTAGTGAGAGTTCACTTCCTCGAGAAATGACTTCTCAGTGTCAGGCAAGAGGCCCTTTGTGACTCTACAGTACTGTGGATCAAAGAAGAGGAGGTCAGGAGCAATGCCCACTTAGCACCTCTACTCATTGAGATCTTCAACTCGGCAGTGCGAGCAGAGACTAGGAGCCAGAAATAGCAGGTTTATAATCCCCGATTCCCTGGCCTCTGGTTTGGGATGGAAGTTACTGTGAGGAGCCTTGTAGCAATCAACAAAGAATAGCATATGTAAGAGCTCTCATGAAATTGGAAATTCACACATTCCATGATGGAAGCTCTGATCAATATTAAGAATGAGCATTGTAAGGAGAGGACACTTGTTTAATGCAATAAACAAAGAAGGGGGAGGGAGATGAAGGGACTATTGGAAAGCTCCTCAGAGGTAAACACAATGTTGCATTTCATTGGCTTATTAAGTGATAACTTATATGATCAGGGAATAGGAAATAAATTCAATTCGCTACTTAATAGGGAATTTATATAATAAAGATTGTCAGCAAATTATATATATATATATATATATATATATATATATATATATATATATATATATATACAAATTGCAGATTATGGAGATAATAGTTTACCTGATAATGGCAAGTATTTTAAATGAAGGCTTTGTGCACTGATGTCACAAACATTTCCTTTATCCCTGGGAAGACACAAACAGATGTCTAATCACCCCTCCTAGGGCAAAGATGAAAGACCAAAATACAATTGCACCCAAACTAGTTTTGGTGAACCAATGGGTTGATTGGGGTGATTTACAGAGCAGGTGAGAAGTTGCTTACAGGAGCTAGGGTCACTCACTGAAAAGCCCAGCCAGCCCAGGTGATGTCTCCTCCGAGCCTACTCTCCAGAGTGCACAGGACAACCTGCCCCCCCCTCCCCGTTACCTTATCTTCCCTTTGTATAAGCTCAGCCATAGTCTCCCGAGCCTCCTTCCCCCAGGTGGGAAGGTTTCAATTTGTAGGAATTTGCTATACAACAGTGCAGTATGTGTAGTTTGTATGCTAGGCTTTTCATGTGGGAAGGTTACGCAGGCAGGTAATTCTTTTTCCCAGAGACAGGAAAGTGCACAACTTCAAAGAGAAAAGTGCACACACATATGGAACATATAACACACATATGTAAAACATATATACAACACACATATATAACATTTGTCTTTCTTTTTGACATATGTGACCTTGCTTTTTGTGAGAGATATTATAATATTTATTCTTTCGATATGCATCATAAAGTTATGATGTTGGTCATTTCTATTTCTCCTTAGACAACAGTATATATTTTTTCCATTCACACCGTCTCCCATATATCCACTCTCAGATGACAAGCGTTAAAATAGCAGTTTCTCTTGGAAACTGGTCCAATCACTCCATATCGTCTTGCACAATAAACACTGGAAGAAATAGTCTTCTCGTTTGATTTTCTAGAATCCGCTTCCCTTATAACAACTGCGCTGTTTCAGGGTTTTCTAATTACCCGCCATGTTATGTAAGGCCTCTTTCACAGTGTAATATTTGGACAAGACTTTGCCTTCCTTAACACAAGGTAGGATTTTGGACCGTCTAGGAGGTTGCACATCAGATATCCATAATTAGAACATATGAAAATGATTGTTTGATAAAATTTTATCAACCGACTGAAAGTCCATAATGTAGGCACTCCCCCAAATTGGATCAAAGGTTGTCTTCGACTAAGAAAGATGATAAGTAACTAGCCCCATAGAGTAAAAGTTCAGAGTCAAAGAAGCTCTTTTGAAAAGAGTAGAGACTAACCATTGATATGATATTGACAATATATTAAATGCTTAGAAACACAAGGTGATATATAATACATGACCTAGTACAGCAAAACTGTAAGTTCAAATACTACTTCCAACAGAGTGACTTTTAATAAAAATCATGAGCTCTTCTTTATACATTGAATGTACATTTTGCCTTTGGCATCTGAGTGTTGTCCTGGGGAAATGGTTATATACCTTTGAACAACTCAGTAACTCCAGTGGATTGCGAGTTTGCATACTATTAACCAACCAAATATTATAAAATCAATTTAAATGGAATATATAATGATTGTTTATGATCTCACATCTCCCATTACTGTTTTAGAGCTGAATTTATTTAAAAAATCATATATTATCTTATTCACTGGCTTTGTCTAGTCTATGCATTGTAAACATGACCATGTCTCCTCTGGAGAAAAACTGACCACCATCTCCAATGCTGAAACAATACTTTCCATGAGCTCTGAGAATGTTCCCTGCTAACCCATTCCCTGATTATACCGATTTTCTGGTTTTTGAGGCCACATTTTGAAAATTACTATTTATGGAGATAATAAATAGTCCATAGTGTGTAAAATTGAGAATAAACAAATTTACTTTTGGTATTTGAAACAAATTGTGTCTCATTCAACTTTTACACAGAATCTCTTTTGAAATTTCATATTGGCCAAAAAAAATGAACACATGATGTGAAAAGTAATGAGGTGATCACATGTACATTTGAACATTTTGATGATTGGCATAACTTATTTTCAAACTCCTTTATCAGTCATATTGACACGAATCTAAATTCTAAGTGGTAGGGCAAACCCATCTCTTACTGCAGTTGAAAGTTGAAATTACTTATCTGTTATTCATTATATTACAACACACTTGGGTCATGAGAACCCGGCTGAAGACTAGGCTATCCATGGTCCCCTACCACAAAGACTGATCCAGACGGTCCACGGAGGAGGATATCCAGCTGACTGGGGATGGGGAAGGGGGGCAATGAGGAATTAGGGATAACAACTCATTGTTGGCCCACTAAACAATGTAACTCATTATGGACAATAAAAAATAAATAAAATCACCAAGGTGAAGAATGATAAGGTGTAATATTTAGCACTAAGAATTATTTCTTTATTCAGAAGAGTCAAAATCTTTTGAGTGTAACTACATTTTTTGGATGATAACTTTCCTTCCTGCATGAGTTATGACCCAGTAATCAATCAATCAATACTTTTAGGACATCTGAAGAATCTTGTTAGACACATAAGAAACATTCTGCCCCAATGGTTTTAAGTGAGCTTTGCAGACACTATCAAAACAAAAGAACCTAGGTACAATGGGGGGAGATCATTTCTCGTGGCCTGCCCTCCGAGGTGTAGAGAAAATCCAAGTTAATATCTATTAAAGTTCAAGACCAGATACTGTTTTAAAGAGTTTTCTTAAAAATATAATTCAATAACATATTTCTCTTTCTCTTTCATGGTTACTGTATTGTTATTAGTGAACATTGGTGTCTGCTTTCTCTTCAATACAGACGAATATCACCATCCGTCCTTGGCTTATTAGTTTCCCCTTATCTACTAAACTGTTGTCCACACATCAAACTATCCTTGAAGTAAAACAAACTTTTGATATCCAAGAATTACAAAGCTCCAATAGGGACCATGAGAATTGCTATTTTGTTTTCTCTGATACATAGTTGATTCCCAGTTGTTACCACTAACAAATGTGCTCACTGTCACAAAGATCTCATTTTCTCTAAATGATCTATTAGTGTCCCTTGTGTATAATTAATTTTTGATCAGGTTTCATGAAATTCACAATGCATGACAGCTCAGACTAAGTGGAGAAAACAGAAGGAAAAAATGGCCAACTTCCTTTTCCTCAAAGGACATGGAGATCCTAAGAGGAGTAAAAACTGCACGAGTACTCCCATGAAGACACCTACGCTTCCTATTTTATTTGTCTCTGGTTCCTCTGTGTATACTGCGAATCTGGCAACCTGATCACCAAAACTGGTATCTCCTGTTCTACATGATGTAAACCGGCCTGCTTATTGTAAAAGTCAAAGGTCACCTACTTAGAATCACAGAAAAGCTGGCTGGATGCCTGAGACCATGCCCTCCCCATAACTGCATGCTCTTAAGACCAAGTCATCTTGCTTAAGCCTGGCACTCGCCAATTGCCTCGGAGGTTTCCACTCCTCAGCTGACAGTGCCTCCCCATTTCTGCCTTGAGCCCCTACAACCCTGTCACGTGGCAAAGCCAATGGAGTTTCCATGTCCCTGGAATCCTGCCAGACCCAGCAAGCCAGGGCCAGGGTTCAGGGTCCAGCCTTGGGAGGAGACTCCACTGGGCCAGCACTGAAGCAGAGACAAGTTTCCTTTCTTATCCTCAGAGTGTGACTGGTCAGTCACTCCAACCAAACTGGTTTTCTCCCATAATAGGTCAGAAAATATAAAAATTCCTGAGAGAATTGTGGGCAGAGTTCTAGCACTGAATGTGTTACTTATCTTGGGTTAAGGGGTTAATGGGTTTGGACATTAGGATTCCATCAGTGGTATTTGGACTCCCCTAAAGGGAGTCTCACTTGCCAGAAGACATGGCAGGGAACAATATCAAATGTTATGAAGACATTCTTAGTATGTGACTTGCTTCAGTGGGATATTCATATTAATATGAAAAAAAATAATAATAATAATAAGGGTCATCCTTGGGAGACCCTTTCCTCAAACTTCAAAGATGAGTTTTCCAGTCTGGGCTTGTCAGTTCCTTTGGCTCAGGCTCAGTCTGTGGTCAGGCAATTGCTCTCACCTGCAAGTGTTCTTGGGAGACCTAGATTATGTAGGAAGTAGGAGGTCAGCTAGAATCTGACTCCATGACGCAGGACCCATGAGGTCGCCATCGAGGATGGGTGGAACCTGGAGGGATGGAGCTGTCATTATATCACTCAAGCTCCAATCAGTGACCCCTCTTCTGAATTCACCTGTTCACAGTCCTCCTTTGGTCTGTCATCTGAGCCCTATGTGGCGTGAATAGAAGTTGACCACCTTTCCCCAAGTGAAAAGTTTCCCCAGGAGCCTCAGCCCAGAAGGTACTGGAACAGTTTCACTGAATGACAAACTAGACAGGGAGGCTTTGGAGTACTGTGGCTGCTTACAAATATTTTCAAAGGCACTCAGATTTGGATGTATAATATAAAGAAAAATAATTTTTACAGTTTCTATCATCCTTCTCTTAATAAATTGCTCCTTTCTCCCCCTGCCTGCTTTAAAGAACCACTGGATGAAGCCCCTTTCTTATGTGCTCTGAAAACACGTGTGTGAAGAATGATTTGAGGAGAAAAGGTCAAAAGGTGGTTGCATAAGTACAGCTATGAAAGAGCAAGGCGTAAACAGGTCAAAATCTTCACTTCTAGAGGAAATGTAAGGGTGACATAACATTTCCCTTGTCCCTGCTGGCATTCAGAAATTTGCGGACTTTTCCATTGGAAAACGCAGACATGTGCATAACTCAGGCCCCTGGGAAACTCTTATTTTCACATGAACGATAGGGCATAGAGCGAGCTTGCCTTTCTGCCACTAGAGAAATTTTCACAGTGCCTCCAGCAATATGGAGGTCAAAAGACTATGTTGGTATTGTTTACAAAAGACAAATTTAGGCCTGGGAAGATACCTCAGTCAATAAAGTGCTTACCCCACAAGTATGAGTACCTAAAAGCAATTCCCAGTAATCTATTTAGCAACGCCACGCATGGTGGTGCTTGATTGTAACCCCAGTACAGGGACGGGTGACAGATGATTCTTGGAATGCTCTGGTCAGGTCGTCAAACCTCACTGGTGAGCTTCAGACCAGGGAGAGGCCATGTCTCAAAAAAATCAGACCATGCCTGCGCATGTTTTCTGGCATCCACACATGCATGCAAACACACACACACACACACACACACACACACACACACACACTCACACTCACGTATGTGTCTCCTTACACACACATGCACACACAGAAAAAAACAATTCTCACATTGTAAAGAAGAACATGAATGTGCCAACTACATAAAGGAATTTCATATTCCATTTTTTCTGTACTGAAACATACATTCTTTCTAATTTATAGAAATGATTATAAACTGAAAAATGATTTTTACAAGACCCCAAATGAAAATGTCTCTTATGATTCATGGCACTTATAGCAATTATATTATAAACTAATGAGTGATTTTTTTCAAAGCCCTAAATGAAAAGGAGTCTTATGATTCATGACCTTTCTGTCTCATTTTAAACAGAACACTCAGAGCATCTCGTATCTGTCAGAGCTGCCCAGGCTGCATTGATGATTTGATAACTTTCACTGTTGAGCCCCAAGAGAGAGAGCTAGGGTGCCATTGAGCAGGGTGGGCCCATGTTTAAATCCAATTTCAAAAAGAAATAAAAGAAATTTAGATTACGGTAGATGCACAGAAGACAGAGTGATGCTTAACAGAATTTCATAATATTTACACCATGGTTTTGTTGTAGATGCTCCATGTTGCTGGGATGAACATCCAACCGAACACAGATGTCAAGGGGCTGGATCCTAGGGTCCAGACCAAAGTGCCAAACATCCAGACATGCAGAGAGGTCTGAGCTTTGATGGATTTTTGGGCTTTAGTGCTTGCTGCTTTTTGGTGTTGGCTGGGCGCTGGTGGTCTCTCTCTCTCTCTCTCTCTCTCTCTCTCTCTCTCTCTCTCTCTCTCTCTCTCTCTCTCTCTCTGTCTGTCTCTCTCTCTCTCTCTTAAACTTATGAATAGGAACAAGATTGTTTAACCAAAGATGGAACTTCCTCTGGATCTGTAAGCCTGAAACAAATCCTGAGTCTCTTTGGAAGTCCGTCAAAGCAATGAGAATCTGACTACAACAAAGGTCTTCTTCCTCTTCAACATAAGGGGCAGAAATTTGGTACTGGACCCAAAGCAACAGTAAGACAGACAGTAAAATCTACTACAAAGAGAAATCATCTACAAAATTAGATGTATCTCTAATGCCCATGAATATTGTGACTTCCTCTGGTACTGATATCTTAGATTCTATTGTTAGCTTTCATATGGTTTATTTTTAATTAATAATTGATACTGATCTACAAATCCCATGTATAATCAAATAAAAAGATCTGAATACTTTCAAGTTGTGAAACTTTTCAAACTTTTGAGTGTCAATGTGAAGAGTGCACACTCTAATAAGACTAGTAGCAACCATTGCTGGCCAACATGTACAAAAAGATATATTGAATGTCTCACGAAAACTGCTTGAAGCATGATTAAAGAGGTGACGGGCAGGTACAGTCCAGATAGCCCAGCCAGACAATATACAGATGTTTTCAAATAGCAAAGAATATTTGGAAAAGTTGATTCAAACCACAAAGATGTCTGGGTATCTTTGATATAGCTACTTAAGCTCTGTAAGAACTTAAAATAGGTGTCAAAATATTGACAAAAATATCATAGGAGCATATATCATGTAATGGACTTGATTTGACAAAAAATATTCAAGTTTAAAGCTAAGCTAAAATGGAAATATTCAGAATGCAGGGCCACACAAAACATTTTTGTCTTTAGGATTATGGAGACAGGGATATTTGTATGAGCTCTATCCTAATTTGAGAGAAAATTAGTAGATTCATAGTGGGGTTAGCTGAATGCTTTCATAGTTAAAGAGGAAAGATCAGTTTTTTATGGAACAAAAAAAATGATTGATGGAAATGTTTTGATTAAAATTTAAAATTAATTCACAGATCTTTTATCAGATTTATTATATAAGTTTTGCACCAATTTCTTTGTCAAAACTTTGGATGTAATTATAATGTCTCCAAATATTCCCATACACCTCAATGAAGACATGTCTTTCTGTCTTTCTATAAAATATTTTTAATATTTAATTTTTTGCAAGGAGACAGGGGGGCACACCTCGGCCTCCAGCCACTGTAAACGATCTCCAGGTGCATGTGCCATCTTGTGCATCTGGTTGTAGGAGGGTTTGGGGAATCAGCCTGGGTTGTCAGGTTCTTCAGGCAAGCACTGAGCCATTCTTCAGCCCCTTTCTATCTTTTATAAAGAAAGATAACTTCAATGAATTTCTATCTCTAAAGCTGTTTTACAATCTTTTTCCAAAATGCATTATTTTCCAGGTTTAACATTTACAAAAAGCATTTGATGGATATCCAATGATGCCTCACAGGTAAGTTAGTGATTGAGGAAGAAGAAGGGTGAGTTTATGATTTTAGATGGCAATAATGTTTATCAGAACCAGTCACTCTATCTATCTATCTATCTATCTATCTATCTATCTATCTATCTATCTA
>PVHP010030957.1:0-21331 GCA_004024765.1 Zapus hudsonius | reverse complement strand
TACCCTGCTCATAATCCCCTTGCTACGCTCCTGAGATTTTCCTTCTAAGAGCCACAGAAAATGTTCTTGCTTTCATCAGAGGATGCTGATATGGACATCTGCAAAAAAACTAAAATAAAGTCAGCATCAGCAAAGATGGAGGTCAAGATTTCCATCAACAACAGAATCCTAGGTCTGCTGTGTCCCAAGCATTGGTCCCCTAAGGGCAGAAGCGCCAGCTGAGCCTGCGCCTGCTGCAGACCAGCTCCAGCCCCTGGGATGACGGTGTTTGTGGCCTAACCCAAAGGCAGCTGACTTCACTACGGGCCCAGAGCAGGAGGCAGCCCTTCAGGACACGCTGAGACCTTTCCGCTGCTGCAACAAGCACCTACTACCTGCAACTCACAAAGAAGACAGGCTTACGTGGGCTCACAGTGTCAAAAGTTTTATTCCGCCATCACTTGGCCCTATGCTTTGGGCCTGGGCAGAGGGCATCATGGTGGTAGTGGACGTCGGAGGAGGCCTGTTCATCTTCTGGTGTTTGAGAAACCAGGAGAGAGGACAGGGCCAGGCCATGCTCTCCAAGGGCACCGTTCCAGTGACCTAACTTCCTGGCACCAGGCTCCTAAGAGTACCACCATCTTCCACTCGGGCTTCAGGCTGCGACCAAATCTTTACTCCATGGGCCTTGGGAGGCATTTTACATTCAGCTGTAACACATGTCAAGTGAGAAAGTCTCTGGTAGAACTTGCATGAGTGCACAGTTCCCCTGCACAAGCCTACCAGAGCATGCGCCCTGCTCACGGGTCAGTCCCTGACGTCCACACGCACACAGTGCCACATCTTCAACTGACATCTTATGTAGAATCATAACACTGTTTATAAGATTAGGTTTCTCGTTCTAGTTTGTGTGAGGGGGGAGGTAATGATTAACTGGGGCTCAGTCTCACTTCCTGGGGACAAGACCATAAATTAAAAATTGAAGAGAGGGTTCAGTCAGCAAATATGTCAGCACGAGGACCTGATAAAAGCTGTAGTCCCAGTACTGGGGAGGTGGACACAGAAGGATCCTAGGACAGGCTGGCCAGCTAGTCTAGCTAAAGTGGAGAGCTCCGGATTCAGCGAGGGCCTCCATATCAAAATCTTAAGTTGGAATGCAATTGAGAAAGACACCCACCTTTGACCTCTGGCCTCCACGTGCACACACACACACACACACACACACACACACACACACACACACACACACACACACGCATGCATGTGGTCACCCATACACAGGTAGCACACGTTCAAAAATCTAAGAAAGATGTCGTCGTTACCTTCTGTTGCAGCTGTGGGAGGAAAGGGTTTATTTCGGCTTACGGTTTCCAGGGCTTCATCATGGCGTAGGAAGCGGCTCTCTTTATCATCCATCCACAAGCAGAGACGACAGCAAGCAGAGCTGGACTGGACTCACCCCAAGGTTCGCCCCTGGTGATGTCCTTCCTCTCAAACACTCTATGAGGTTGGGCACTAAGTAGCAAACTTAATCACAAACACCTGAGGCTACCAAAAAAAGCGCCACAAAATAGATGGAGAGAAAGAAGGAGCTAGAAAGAGAGAAGAGCAGGCGGCACAATTATCTCAAAGGTGGAGCAACATTGATTCTGCATCTGCCGGTACCTTTATCTCTAACAGGTGTTTGTTGAGCACCTACTATTTTCCCAGGAACTAGGTACTGGGGAAGCAGTGGTAATGTCCATCAGGGTCCTGGCAGAGAAGTGATGGTTCATGTGAGTTAATATCCAGAGGTTACAGGAGACAGGAAAGACCGAGACACAGGCATACAAAGCCACTACCATTGCCCAGCCTACCTACTGCGTCAAGAGAGCAACCTAGAAGCAAGCCACCAATACAACTCAAGGATCTCTGGTCTCCAGAAAGCCAAGTCTTTATTAGGTGGGGAGCTGAGCCTCACTGGAGTAGAAAGAGCTCAGGTTTGAGCCTCTGGGGATCCAGACACTGCATCCATCTGACCTTCTCTAGGTTTGGAGGCCTTGAGGGTTCAGACCTGACAACATCTACCTCAACCCTTTGATCTTGGCTGTGACTCATGGGTGCTGCATGAGTGGATCTTTGAAGGTCTCAGTAACCACCATTTCCCCAACAGGGTAAGCTAGACAATAGAGGGGAATTCTTTTCATAAATGAAAAAGCAACTGCTTTGAAAATTGCACGGGGTTTTGCTAAAAACAATAGAAAGTTAATTTTAAAAACACATTTATTTATGAAAGCAGATCTCCCAAGGAGTGTCCCCAAGCACCACGACGGTTCACTTTATATTTCATCCACACTTGAAAGGAATACATTACCACTGAAAGACTTCCTGTAAATCTCTTTTAAAAAACTGCTTTCTGACATTCTCTACAGTCAATTTAATTAGTGTAGGTTTCCCTGAATAGCTCTGTACAATAGGGAAGTGTCCAGCTGGTAGAATACGCTGGCTGTTACTTTCTTTCCAAGGCTTGGGTCTCCGGATGAAGTGTGGAGAAGGCAAGAAAGGCCAGAGGTCAGAGTTAGCTGCCAGCTAGTGGGGCAGTCGGTGAAATGAGAGAGTGGAAAAAACACTGGCTTTGGAGTAGACTCGGGTTTGAATCCCACTTCCATCATGGACGCTGGACAGTGATTTAACATTTCTGTCTCCATTGTTCTTCTGCAGACGGAGATAGCGTTTGAATACTTCCTTGGATGAGGGACTCAAAGCAACTAAAACAATCTGGTACCTGAAAAATGGTCAGTTCTTCTGTACAATTTAAATGTCCTTATTTTGATAAATTCATACATGAATAGGATGTGTTTTGAACATGCTTACCCTCTGCTCTCTTCTCTTGTCCTTCTTCCCCCCCAAACTCCTCCTTCTATTCCCCAACTAGTCTGGTCTCCAGTGCTCTTCCCTGTCAGGCTTTGTGTGTGTGTGTGTGTGTGTGTGTGTGTGTGTGTGTGTGAGAGAGAGAGAGAGAGAGAGAGAGAGAGAGAATCACTGAGTTTAATTAGGATTGCATGCATGAGCATGGGGGGAGGGGTGATTCTTCAGTGGAGCACCACTGAAGAAAATTTCTCCCCTCCACCAGCAGTTGGGGAGGGGTGGGTGTCATGAGCTCCCCACGTCCCTGATGAGATGTCGCCAGGTGTGAACTCCTGAGTGAGATGAGCACGTTCTGAATGGAAGGCAGTGCTGCTCGGCGTGGCCCTCCTCCCCGCCCGCTGGCCTCTGCCTTCTTCCCATGCCCTCTTCTGTGTGGCTCCTTGAGCCTCAGAGGGGTGTGTCGATGTCCCAAAATGACCAAGTCAGGGGCACAGGTTCAGGGGAGCACTGGTCATTATGGAGTCGCCCTTGTTTAGGAGATGACCAGGGCTGCTATTGGTTTTCTGGAGTGCCTGTGACAACCAATCACAAACTGGGGGGCTTGGAACCCAAAATGTATTGGGTCACAGTTCTGGAATCGTGACATAGCAGGCTGGTTCCTTCTGAGGGCTGAGAGGGAGGCTCTCCCTTGCCTTGCTCCTAACTTCTTGCTCTCTGTCCCCACGTGATCTTTCCTCCCTGCATGACCAACTCTGTTGCCTAAATTTCATGTTTTATACTAACCCTGGCCATATTGGATTAGGGTCCACCCTCATAATCCCATCATAACGTCATTGTCATAGGACATAAGGTCACATTCAGGGTGCGGCTGAGAGAGTTGTAGCATCTTTGGGGAAATCCACAGAAACACCGCACGTTTCTTCCAACACATTGATGTGACTTGTTTTAAGCTTTCGTGGTCCGGCTCCTCGTGGCCACACCTTGAATTCTGTTCTGGTCAGCAGGATGTCGGTATGAACATAAGGGGTGGAGCGGGAGCAATGGCTGTGACAGGCAAATAGCGTGCGGCTTCACTGGGAGACACCGTGTTCTTCTAGACACATAAATTATATGCAAGTGTCGTACTTATAAGTTGAATATCTTAATAACACCTACTTCAAAGAATTGTTGGAAAAATCAAATGAGCTCAGCGATAGAAATGTGTAGTTTAACATCTAACCCAGGGTACATGTTTGACAATGTTACATTTTTATTTTTCTTACAAATGATTTGTTAATGGCTCTTATGTTGAAATATTCAATACATGTGTACAATCATTATTGTAGAAAACATTTATTAGCAGTTTTCTATGGGAGGCATTGTCTGCCTGCTCTATGTTATCCAATTAAGTCTCCCCTCGCTCCCCAATGAAGTAGGCGCTGTTTCTTTTACAGTTACAGGCATAGAAAGGCAAGCTAATTTGTCTCTCCTCATGGCTGGCAGAAATATTCAGAACTGGGCTGGAGAGATGGCTCAGTGGATAAGGCACTTGCCTCCAGTGCCTAAGGCCCTGGGTTCAATTCCCCAGGACCTACATAAGCCAGACCCACAAGGTAGTGGCCCTGGTGTTCTCTCTCTGTCTCTCACTCTCTCTCTCGCTCTGTATCTCTGCTTGAAAATGAATAAATAAAATTTTAAAAAAAGAAATATTCAGATCTCATTTGCTCCAAGGTCTATGCCGTGTCACTGGGCAACACTGAGCTGGTAATTACAAATAATTTAAGTTTCTATTCCATGTTATAGAAAAGAAGTCTACACCAGGCTTTCCACCTGGGTGCAAATGGGGCTGAGACTATAATCTTTGATTAATGGTGTCAAGAGATATTATCTTAATTGATGGTGTTGAGTGGTAATGCTTGGCTAGAACTCTGGAGCTCTGTTCTCCTGTGTATCCTTGTGAAAAGGGGAGGAAATACCACCAGGGGCTCAGGTGGGGGAGAGAACCTACTAGCAAGACTCAGCTTAGACTCTGCAGGGCGGGACTTGGAAAGCAAGGATGAAAGAGAAGTCACCTCTGAAGGTCAGAATACCTCACATTGCAGTGCTCATGCTTATCTCTGGAAATCTCCAGTTCCTCGACTCCTGCAGGTCAGTTTTCAGCCAGGAGTCCAGAGCCAACCGCCTGTGCAGCTCCAGGCCAAGTGCCCCATTCTCAGACATGGACCCATGTGTGTCCCCAAGGCTGGAGGTGCTGACAGACCAGCGTGAGCCCGGCTTGTCCTGGGGGATTTCAGTCCCCATGGGCTCCCATTCGCTCTCACCCTTTTTCCTTTCCTCCCCAACTTCTCTTTACTGGCAACAGGGAGATTTCGGGCCCACCGTCAGACTCAGAAACAACAGCAGCCTTTCAGACATCCCCCAGCTGTGCCCGTGACTGCGTCAGGGCTCATAGCTGCCGATGGTTTTGCTTCTCTGGTCAAACCAGGGCGCATCTCATTGCCTACTTCACCTTCCACAGGCTGACACTCCACGCAGTTTAGCCACTTAATGAGCCCAGGTGAGTTGTCTGTGCTCCTCTTGAGCACCTCAGCTCTGGCCAGCTCTAAGAAAGACAGATTCTTGGGCTGGAGAGATGGCTTAGTGGTTAAGGCACTTGCCTCCAGTGCTTAAGGCCCCCAGTTCAATTCCCTAGTAAACCAGACCCACAAGGCCCTGACTGTCTCTCTCTCTCTCTCTCTCTCTCTCTCTCTCTCTCTCTCTCTGTATCTCTCTGCTTGAAAATGAATAAATGAAATATTTTTTTAAAAAAAGAAAGATTCTCCAACCCAAAGTGAGAGCCCCTTGAGTGAAGGGCATAAGCGTGGTGATCTGAGAGACGGATGGATGTGTGTACCCACTCCTCTTAGTCAACGAGCAGTGGAGGTTCTCTCTGGACTCTACTGGTTTCTTATGGATGGAAATCTGGCTTGGTTTCCAGGTCCAGGTATGAGCTCTCCTCCGCTGAGCAGGTCTCATGTTCCGTCTGAGAGCGGTTGGTTACTCACATAGGCTGTGTGCCACTATTGCACAGCTGTGGTCTTCTTGCCTGGTTGATTTTGTAGCTTGCAGCATCCTCTTATTCACACCGTTGCTCGGCAACCGATCCCCAATAGCTCCAGCAGCTCTTTCCAGGGCTGTGTGGGCTAGCTGGGAGGGAACATGGTCTCTCAATGCCCTGTGACCTCAGGCTATGGCGTCTTCAGCAAGAGGGTCTTGCTTTTTACTAACAGACTAAGTTCTTTGGAAATAGTCTGCATTATTTTGGGGACCTCATAGCTCTTCCTTACCAACAGCTCATTGTGGGGCAACCCAATGCTGGCTCTGATTAAGCTTTCTCCGCCTTCTAGAGGCCTCTTCTGTCCAGGTCCCCAGGGCTGTGCCTTGTAGAGTGCTGTCTCGGAGGGAGGGTTCTATGGTACTGATTCAAGTTGTCTTTAGCTTTGTGGAATTCCCACCCTCCCCTCCCCTTCCCTCCAGGGACCCTTCCACTCTCTGTGTTCTTTCTTTCCTTGTTCCTCTTTTCTCTGTCCGTTGACTTGCTTGTCAACTCGTCCCTCCTCCACTTGCTAGTTTCATTCTGGCTCCCTGTGAATACTCCTGAAGCACCACCCACACTCACCCCAAGCTGTTACAGGTTAGGACCACATATGAAGGAACACAGGCAGCATTTGTCTTTCTGAGACTGTGTGACCTCACTTAGTATATTTTTCCCAAGTCCATCCATTTTCCTGCAAATTTTATTATTTTGCTTTTCGTTATTGCTGAGTAGAATTCATTATACATACCATATCTTCATTAGCCATTTATCTGTTAATGGGAATCTGGGTCAATCCGGCCTTTGCAGTAAATAAAATAAAGAGTCTTTAGGATGCATGCCCAAAAAAGATATAGCTGGATCTAATGGTATTTTTATTTTCATCATTTTGAGGAGTCTCCATACTGATTTCCATAGTGGTTGTTCAAGTTTGTAGCAGTGGATGAGGGTTCCTCTGTCACCACACCCCGCCAACATTTGCTGTCATTTGATTTTTTTCCTGTTTTTTTAATTGATATTTTTATTATCCAAAATTAGATACATTGTATGAGCAAATATTATGTTAGTATCCCCATTTCCTTCCTCCCTGTCCCCAATCCACTGGGTATCCTCCTCGGTGGGCATACTGGATCAATCCATGGGGTAGGGGGTTATGGAGAGCACAGGAGGCAGCCAGGTCCTCCCCACCTTTGTGTGCTGTTGCTGAGGGGGGGGTCATGTCTCTGGATATTCTCCCCCACTGTGGCTCTTACAGTCTTTCTGCCCCATCTTCTGCTCAGTTCCCTGAGTCATGGTGGGTGAGATTTAAGTCTGCTTTATTGTTGAGATCTTAAGAGACTCTGTACTTCTGCTCTGACTTGTGTTGTTGGTATCTGTCTCTCTGATTTATCCTGGGTTGACTGCTTGGCTGTGGTTATAGGTCTCTTGCTTATCCCACCACTTTCTCAAAGGTTTCAAGTGGGGCCTACACAATAGGCCTGGGGTGGTTCATCTCTTGCTGGGATGTCAGCCATCCGCCTCCGGATCGTTGGTGGAGTTGGATGGACCACGGCTCTCTTGCTGCCTTCTGAAAAATACAAAGAGAATCTCCATTGGAGAGTGAGATCAGTATGGGTTAAATGAGACACACATTTCTAATTTGGCAAGATTCTGTTGGGATTAGCCTCTCTGTAGCTCTCTGGTAATGAGAATTTCTCCTTGGAGCCCAAGTTTGTGGCTCCCATAAGATTTTGCCCTGAGTCCCAACTCCAGTTAAGGGTTCCTTGTCACTGAGTGGATTTCTTGGCCAATTTAAAAGCTGTTGATTACTCCCTCCCCAAGTTTTGGGATCTCTATTACACAAGTGATCCCTTGGCTCGCTGATCTCTCCCAGAAGGAAGTGTGTTCAGCCTTCTCATGACAACAGTCTGTATTTTCTATCAGTGGTCTCTGCTTTCTCTGAATATCACTGACCAATTTCCCCTGGTTGCTTACGTAGTGCCTTCCAGCTCTGCACTCGCATATTTTCCTTTGAGAACTCTCTATTTAATTCCCTGCCCCATTTTTAATTGGGTTATTTGACTTTTAATTTTTTTAGGTTTTAGAGTTCTTTGTAGATTCTGGATATTAAACTTCCATTGGTTGCATAGCTGGCAAAGACTTTCTCCCATTTGATAGGTTGTCTATCGACTTTCCTAAGGTGCCACATACCTGATTTCCCTCCATTTCAGTTGTCACACAGTTTTCTTAGTGGCAGCCCTAGCCTGGAAAGAGAAATGAGAGATGTAGGCCCAGTTAGCACTCAAGGCGCCATCTTGGAAGCAGAAACCCGACCATCACCAGACAATGAACCTGCGAGAACCCTAATCCTTAACCTTACTAGCCTCTAGCACTGTGGAAAATAAGTTTGTGTTCTGTGTAAATTCCCATCTCGGGCGTTCAGTGACACACAGACCTCAGCAGCACCTCCTTCTCCTCACAGGCCAGTGCGTCTCCTGTTCTCTTTGGCCAGGCTCCGTGTTGCAGACGCTTTTAAACATTTCTCTTTGGGCCTCCAACACTGAGGTCATCTCACAGCAAGCCAGCTGCTTCTTTCAGATGTTACGCCTTGTGTCTGGTTGTAATTCTCTGCGCCAAGCTTACTCATTGGCTGGGTTGCCCTGAGCTGACTTTCTTCTGGGCACAGACCAGTCGCTTGAACCTCAGGTCACTTCTAGAACTGCCGTGCACGGTTGCTCCTTTTTGCCTTCCCAGATGAAGGGAGTCCTCTGTTGGAGGACACGACTGAGCTCTAGCTCCCGTAAAGGATTCAGAATGGAAGGATGCTTCTTCTCCCATCCTCTGACATCTGGACGTGCCAGCACCTGCCCTGCTTGGGACAGACACTTCCACCAGGACTTAGACTTAGACGTGGGATGAGATGGGATTCGCAGCCATGGTGGTGGTCTGCAGGGTTCAGTGCTGGGATAGATGTCAGGGGGATAGTGCTGGCTGTCCAGTTCTGTACCCAAGCTTTCTGTGACTTCTGTCCTATTTTACCGTCCTACCTGTTGAATTGTAAGTGACTTGGTATTTTTCTGACAGGTACCAACTTACCAAATTTAACCTTATTTTGCTTTCAGTTGCAGTTTGGAGCCCTGAAAATATAGGAAAAGAGAAAAGATAGGTTCTTAAGTCCCGTGAATTATCTTTTTGATGGAGCATGGGTGGAAATGGAGCCCTTGAAATCATGCTTGTAATGGTTAATCTTACGTGTCTATTTGCCTAGAGTTCTGGTGCCCAGATATGTGGTCATATATTCTTCTAGATATTTCTGTGAGCTCTTTTCAGATGAGCATAACTTTGAAATCTATAGAGTGAGTACAGTAAGCTGTTTTATGTCTTAGTTCCAGCTGCTATATCGAAGCACCAGGGAGTGGGTATCTAATAAGCAGAGGTTTATTTCTCACAATTCTGGAAGATAAAGTCTGGAATCAGGAAGCCGGCATTTGGCTTCTGGTGAGGGTCGGATTGTAAGTTGTAAACTTTCCTCCTATCCTTACACCACTGAAAGAAGAGACAGGGAGTTGCTGGAAATTCTCTTCTTAAAAAAATAGTTATGAGAGAGAGAGAGAGAGAGAAAGAGAACGAGCGCCCCAGGGACTCCTGCTGTTGCAAATGGACTCCAGATGCATGCGCCACTTGGCGCATCTGACTGTGGGTGCTGGGGAATCGAAGCTGGGTCAGCAGGCTTTGCAAGCAAGCGCCTTAACCACATCTCCACAGCCACGAAAATTCTTTTATAAGGGCACTTAGAGCTCATTTCTGGGAACTCTACCTCCATGACTTAATTCCTTCCAAAGAAGGCTCTTCCCCTCAGTACTATGGCCCAAGGTTTTAGAATTTTTAGAATTTTGGGAGAATAAAAATTCAGTTAAGAATCCCTTTCCTATGTGAGCAGCCCACATCCAACGAGTTAAAGGTCTGAGTTGAATGAAAAGAAGTTGAACTTCCTATGCGTAAGAGGAAATGCTTCCTGCCGGGCTGCCTTCAAATTGGGACATTGGCTTTTTTTTTCTTTTCTGCCTTTGGACGGAGTTTGGCTGTCCTGGATCTGAAGACTCAGACCAGAACTAGAGCATTGGCTCTCTCAGGTCTCTGGCATCATCAGGTCTTGGGATATTTTTTCAGTCTCCATAATCATGGAACAACTCCTTACAATATGTCCCTATGTGTGATTTTCTCTATAAAGTATCTCTTATGAATCTCCTCTCTCTGGAGAACCCTAATGCAACTTTCCACTGGATTGCCTTACTCAGCTTTTCTACCAAGCTACTGTGAGGACCTAGCCTCTATCTAGGGGATCTCTTGGGGGATCATATGTAGAACTCCAGATTTTTCAGTAAGGGCTGGACTCTTGTGGGAAACGTAGAGGTGACATCCTAACTTTCTGGCCAAGTTCATTCTCTCTCCCTCCCTCTTTCTCTCTCACTTTCTTTCTCGCTCTCTCTCCCTCTCTCTTTCCCTTGCCCCAGATATAGATAGTATTGATGATAAGACATTACCTATGAGAAAGATCTCTGTGCAGATGATTTCTTTACTTGGGGTATTTGATAGGAAGCATTTTGTGCTTTCCTCTTTGGGCACAAACTATCATGCACATTTTGCCTCTTCCTTTTGAAACAAATCCTTGAACACTTGAAACTATAACAAATACTTGTAAAGAGCAAAATTCAGAGACTACCACAAAGACAGTAACATTTGCCTGAATATTTTAATTGCATATATATTTCTAAACACATTTTCTTTCAACCCATTCATCCAACAGTGAGGACTTCATTTGTGCCAGGGGACTGACATTCAGGAAGATATGCACGGTCCTTGTCTTGCTGTGAGCTTCTAGTCTCGGGAGAAGCCTGGCATTCATCAGAAAGCTGTACATGGCTGTCTCCCACACAGGCTGACTCGCACATGGAGCTAATTGCTTAGCAGATTCCAAAATGCAATTTTAAAAAACACTATAAAATCATCCTCCTGCTCAAATATTTATAGGTCTTACTTGACTGGGCATCAGACCAAGATTAATATTTTTCTTAAATTTTTGTCTGTGTATGTGTGTGTATGCTTCTTTGTATTTGTGGGTGCTGGTGTGCTTGTGTGTGGCTGTGTGGAGGCCAGAGGTCTTCACTCCCAGCTTATTTTTCTTGGTTTGGTTTTTCAAGGTAGGGTCTCACTCTAGCCCAGACTCACCTGGAATTCACTTTGTAGTGTCAGGCTGACCTTGATCTCACAGCGATCCTCCTACCTCTGCCTCCCAAGTGTTGGGATTCAAGGTGTGCCTCAGCACTCAAGGTGACCAGCTTACTTTTGAAAAACTTATTTTAGATACTATGTGATGACATTCTTAGCTTGGATTGCTGGAAGCTAATGAGTCTGTGAAAACATCCCAAATGGTTTCACATGATTGTCACAAGGTCAGTCGCAGAGGTGGGCAGTGACTGGCTACTAAGGGGACTAAAGGTACCCAGGAGAACTTGGCTCTGGGCTTGCAACATTGCAACTCTCTGCAATCACAAAGTTCTAACCAGTCCATTAGCCTCGTAGAATCTTTGACCCAGGTGTGGCTTTCTTCTTGGAACTTCAGTACCTGGCTTCTTTTTAGCCCCTGTCAAAGGAATTTGGTATGTGAATAGCTATTCAGCTTGGTGTGGTTGTGGACACACAGTAGCTGGAGGGTTTTAGTTACCCTCTTGCTTATGTTTTCATGCTATATGCTTAAAGAAATAAGTATATTCATTTTGATTTTTACACTACACAATATGTGCATGTACTGAAATGTCACGTGATATCCCATAAGTATGTATGATTTTTTGTTTGTATGTATCAGCTACAAAAGAAATTTGGAAATGATATTGCTTATGACATTGATTTAGGTTAAAAATCCCTATAGCAAATGCTTCTGTTTGCTACTAACATTTTAAAATAGCTATCAAAACCTCACCCTTATCCTGCACGTCATGAACAATTCGAAATTATTTTCTGCAAGGATTTGAACTTGTTTGGGGATCCTCTATGGAAAAGACCAACTCCCAGGGGGCCAAATATTTACTTGAACTTTAAGCAGAAGAACTTCATTGTGTCCGAGTGATTACTTGACTGGGAGAATATGCGAGTCAGGAATGTCAGCAGAGATCCAATTCTTTTCAAAATCAGCTTGAGCTTTGGAATCAGAGAATCCTGGGGTCAAACCCCAATTCTTATCATCTTGTGGGTTGCATTGTCTTGGGTAAATTATTACTTTAGATTTCTCGAGACTTGATCTTTTCATACGTAACAGGAACACAAGTCCCTCCTTTAAGGATGGCAGGATTTAGGAGATCATGTTTCTAAGCACCAGCTGGAGCACGGGGCACATAAAGGTGGATGGTGTCTCTTGGCCACTGTCTCCTTCTCCATGTAAAAGCGTCTGCAACACAGAGCCTGGCCAAAGAGAACAGGAGAAGCACCGGCCTGTGAGGAGAAGGAGGTGCTGCCGAGGTCTGTGTGTCACAGAACGCCCGAGATGGGAACTTACACAGAACACAAACTTATCTTCCACGGTGCTAGAGGCTAGTAAGGTTAAGATTAAAGTTCTCGCAGGTTCATTGTCTGGTGATGGTCTGGTTTCTGCTTCCGAGGTGGTACCTTGAGTATCGTGTCCTCGGAAGGGAAGGGGCACCCTGTGCTCACATGGATATGGGGGACGAGCAAGCAGAGGTCGAGTCCTTTTGTAAGGTCACCCGATTCCGTGTATGGCTTTCCAACTTCTCAATGCTGTTGCTGTAGGGATAAGTTTTATTTAGTTATCATTGGGTGTGTGTGTACACATGCATTTATGAGGATGTGGGGTGTGTGATGTGATGTGTGGGTACAGATGCCCCACCCTGTGCATCTCATGCAGAGACCGGAAGAGGATGTCAGGTGTCCTCTTGCTGTTACTCACACACCTATTTCCACGAGACAAGCCTCACTCAACCACAGCTGGTATTTTCACCAGGCTTTTGGCCAATAAGACCAATGATTCTCCATCTTCACCCACTGCAGGACTGGGGAAATAGATGTGATGACCACATCCAGCTGTTTATGTAGGCGCTGTGGAATCAAATTCAGGTGGTCTCCAGCCCCCTCAGGCCCTCATGCTCGTGCAGCAATTACTCTTACCTACAGAGCCGTTTCTCCAGCACGGGAAAACTTTTAACATAAATTTTGAAGAGGACAAAAATGGACAATTACTGTAGCTGTAATATGTGAATCTGTATCTTGAAGAACTTGTGATCTTAAATTAACAGACTAACAATAGCAACATTGGCTAACATTAATAATAAGATTTCAATGTAGGTCACAGTCCATGTTTACAGAGACCCCCTAAGTTTTCTTGCTTGTGTTTTTTTGTTTGCTAATTTCATGTAGTTGGACCTACGTGTCTTGATTTTTATCAAGTCTCACTGAACTGGCTCAGTTACTAGACACAGTTCTTCAGTTTTTATAACTTAGCTTCCAAATGGAGGAGTGAGGATTTATTTTATTTTGCTGGGCAGTCAATTCCATGTGCTTGGGATTTTTGGACAGGAGTCCGGTGCATCTGAAATATTGCTGTTGACAGACGTGAATCAAATGTCAAACCATCAATGCTCTGTTCATCACTTCACCAAGAAAGCTGGGCAGGGAATTTCTGTGAAATAACACATCTAACCCAGTATAAATTTCTTGCAAATTATTTTCATAG
Organism: Zapus hudsonius; assembly: GCA_004024765.1. Classification (NCBI taxonomy): domain Eukaryota; kingdom Metazoa; phylum Chordata; class Mammalia; order Rodentia; family Dipodidae; genus Zapus; species Zapus hudsonius. Next base: position 7,730 of record PVHP010030957.1, on the reverse strand, counting down.
GCTAAAATATTTCATTATGACTGCCACTCTGGCTTCACATTTTACTTGGAAGACAACCCTTAAATATACCAATCCCAAAATAGATGAATTACTTTCTTTGAGTAGATAAAAAGTAGAAGAAATAGAGGAAAAAATGACACACAGAAGAAAACTAGCTACTGCCCTGCTAAATCAGGCGTATGCTTCGAAAGCTGTGAGCAGCAAGGTTGGTCGCATTTGTTGGCATTTGAGGGCATCAGAAAACAACTGTTCTCTTTTTTGATGTGGCTTTTTCAAACACTTTTAGGCTCTTCTCAACAAAAAGCAGAGAAAAGAAGAAGAAGCTCTAGTTCTGTACAAGATTCCACCCCTTCCTCTCAGCACAGTGGAGCCATGGAAACTGAGAAGGTCACACTGACACCCACACATCCAAGGAAGACATCCGGAGGCTGGCCCAGATCCCAAGACCCCAGGCATTTCTGGGCCAAGGTACCCTTGGCACACTGTCCTCATGGCTCGAGCATCGGATCAGCATCACACCTCCTTTTCCTATCACAAAGCTCACTGGGAAGAAGGCAGAAGGAAAAGACCATGACGATTTTGTCAAATGTGACTGGAACAATGGTCAGGACAGCAAGACGGGAAAATCTGATGGCATTGAAACATCTGGAAAAAGATGGTGGATGAGGCCTCCTGCATCCCACGGGCTGCTCTCATAAACGAGATGTCAGCAGAGATGGCCTGTCCCAGACGCATTGCCAATGGGGAGACAAGAGTGATAACCTCGGGGCTGGAGAGATGGCTCAGTGGTTAAGGGGCTTGCCTCCAGTGCCTAAGGCCCTGGGTTCAATTCCCTATGGCACATACATCTGGAGTTCGTTTGCAGTGGCTGGAGGCCCTGGTCTGCCCATTCTCCTCTCTCAATCTCTCTCTCTCTCTCTCTCTCTCTCATTCTCTCTCTCCTTGCAAATGAATAAATAAAATATTTTTTTAAAAAGAGTGATAGCCTCAGTGGAGGGGACATAATGAGGTACAGTTTAACATGTTTACCAGAGCTGGAATTTCCCATTGCCGCTCAAAGCTAGTGTTCAGAAATTTCAGGAGGAAACTTGCTCTAGGCTGTCTTTCATAGGTTCATTGCTATTTAGTTAACTATACCCAGGTTATAACTTCCAAAGTCAATGCTGATTGAGTGATAAGATTGTGAAAAGTCACTGGAAACACCATTAAATGTGGTCTGGGGCCAGGGACAACTTGAGTGGAACTTTCTGATCAAATACTGCTAATAACAGAGTCACCTAGAGTCATTCCACTTGCCTTTTTCCAGGTAGACTTCATTCCCTGCATACACTGAGCATACTGATATTCTTTCTTCTCTCTCTCTCTCTCTCTCTCTCTCTCTCTCTCTCTCTCGTATGGGGGGCACATAAATGCAGGGCACTCATGGGAAGGTTAGAGGATGACCTCAGGTGTACCCTTCCCTTCCACTTTGTTTGATGCAGGATCTCTCATTGTTCTCAGCATTCACCACTGCAGTCGCCAGGCTCTTGGGCCTGTGGGCTTCTGAGGGGTTTCCTGTCTCTGCCTCCCATCTCACCTTAGGTGTGCTGGCATTGTAGACATCCACTGCAGCATCCAACTGTGGTGTGAGTTCTGGGGAGCTAAACTCAGGCTGCCATGCTGTGTGGCAAAGGCTTTATCCTGAGCCACCTCCCCGGCCTGTGTCATCCATTTCCTCTCTCTTCGAGCCTTTGTCTTCTTTTCGAGCTAACATCTTGAAGCTGCCTTATTCAATCCAGGCCCTGGGAGACATGCCCATATATATATATGAAATATACATATATATTATGAAATATATATGAAATCTGTGAGGTAGGTATTATAATTAACTCTATTTTAAAAGATGGGTAAACCAAGGACAATAAGAAATGGTCCTTACCAAAGTTGCCCAGTTAATGGGACCTGACAGGGACTGTGGTGGGTTTGAATGTGAATTATATCCCCCATAGCCTCAGGGATATTTGATTAAAGTGAAGCTTCCTACTTGAGTCCTCAGGAGCCTGTTGCAGTGGATCTTTGAGTCCAGCCCTAAGATGTACAAAGAGCAATTTGAGCTCTGGCTGTTTGTGTTTGCTGACTGTTGGCTGTGTCTCTCTACTGTGAATCTACGGCAGTGAGCCAGCTTCTTCTGTCACGATGGAACTTCCCCTGAATCTGGAAGCCTGAAATAAACCCTTTCCTCCCATAAGCTGCTTCTGGTTGGCTGTTTGTCCAGCAATGGGAAAGTAACTGCAACAGAAAATTGGTACCAAGAAGTGAGGTCATTACTGTTATGAATCTGACTCTGTGGGTTTTGGTCCTTTGGAATTTGTTTTCAGGAGGAATTTGGAAGGATTTGGTACTTTGGACTAGAGAAACCTTGCAGTGCTATAAGCAGAGCTTTAAGTTCTGGTGAGAGCTTGAAAATTCTAAATGCATCAAGAATTGTGAACTGTGAAGGCTTGGCTTATGTACCTTTAAAGGGGGAAGGGAAAACCTTGTTGGAACTGAGTTACTAGCATCAGGCTGACTGCATGCCTCTGCCTGTGCCCAGAAGCTTGATTAAGGTTGAATGTAATAATAATGGACTGGTGTGCTTGGCTGGAGGCATAGAACAGAAAGACAAGAAAGATGAGCAGTTTATCACAGGAAAAGTTCAAGCAAATTTAAAGTTCCTGGCATGGAGACTAGTTTTAGGCTACTGATGCTACAATTGTTAATTACCACCATTAAGGGTGAGCCAACTGCTTTGCACTGAAAGAATGTAACTGATGCCCTCAGATGAGCCATGGAAGGAGGTGGCTGGAAGGAAGACTGGTGAAGCCGTTAGCTACTCTTCAAGGGCAAAGTTTATTTCCCTCTGGATTTACAAAGTTGGCTCTGCTTCATACCTGGTGCTGATTTTGGAAGGCAGACAAATGCTAGAAAGAAAAGGTTATGAAGGGCAACATGTTTTTGTTTTTGGAGATGGCCCCAGGGAACGTGAAGTCAAGCTGAAATCCCTGTATGGAGGCCCAGTGAGGCCATTGTATGAAGGTGAACCAGTTCCAGCCACCACTGAGATAAATGGAAATGATTCCTCTGTGCCACTATGTGTTAGAACTATGTTTTGATTTTACAGGACTTAAATCTCAGTGAGACTTCGGACTTTCGAACAATGTTAAAGTTGGTAAAGACTGGGGACCTTTCCAGTTGGACTGAATGCAATTTGCATTGTGAGATGGCCATGCGTCTCTGGGGGTCAGGAGCAGAATGTGGTGGTTTGAATGTCAATGTATGCCCCATATAGCCCAAGGGGCTTTTGATTAAGCTTACTCTTCCTAGTCTCCAGCATCCTGTTGGTTCGGTCTCTGCTAGAGATCTATGGAAGTGAGCCAGCTTTTTTTTTGCCCTGATGGAACAGTCCCTGAATCTGTAAGCCAGAAATAATACCTTTCCTCTAATAGTTGCTTCTGGTTGGGTGTTTGTCCCAGCAACAAGAAAGTAGCTTCATCAAGGACTATAATAATTAGATTGGTTTTATTTCAAAGCCTGTGCTTTAAACTTCATCCCTGTGCGGCTTGTCATTCACTTTTTCTTTATTCTGACTTGAAAAAAGAAATTGGATTCAATGTAAATGAAAGTCAAGGAAACCGTTGTGACTGTGAACACAGTGTATAGTTGTTTGACGGTGTAGGAGGCTGAAGGAAGAGGTCTGGGAAAGATTAGGCATGATGATTCCCTGATGATCCCAGGGGATTTCTGCTGTGGTTGTGTTACTCCCCACCAGACAGCTGCTGGCAGTTGCAGTGTGAACTCTGAAAAGCAGGGTCAGGACCTCAGGTGCAGCAAAATGTTCTTTGTTTTCTCACTGGGAGAGTACTTCCTCCCTTATCTGCATGCTTCTGGGGTTGGCAGTTTGGGCTAGTATCCAGCTGTAGTTGATATCGTCCAAGCTCTCAATGATCAAATGCATGGTACAAAAGTCAGCTACTTTTGAGTTCTAGCTCCACCCTTCACTTGCTGTGTGACCTGTGGTTGACACCAATTTTCTCTGAATGAGTTTCATTATCTATAATGACAACAATATCTACCTTATAGGGCTGGTTACAGATAGAGTAATATAATGAATGTGATGTGTTTAGAATTAGCGCTTGGTACATAATGTGTTCCAAAAACTTAGCCATTGATATTATATACTTAAAAATTGTGTATGTGTATATATGATGTGTGTATTTTTACACAAACATGTCATGACATGTGTGGTGGTTAGCTTCAGGTGTCCCCCAAGCTTGCTTGATCCCAAGCTGATGGCAATGGAATTGGAACCTAGTTGTCGATGCATTGTTAGGGGCAGGCTTATGAGTGTTTATAGACAGCTTCCCCTTGCAAGTGTTTGGTACACTCTCCTGTTACTGCTATCCACCTGATGTTGGCCTGGAGGTGATGTTCAGTGAGGTTCCCCTTGAGTCCCTAAGCCAAAATAAACCCTTTCTTCCACAAGCTGTTTTGATTGGGTTCTTTGTGCACCAATGAGAAGCTGGCTGCAGCAATAAAATCGGTACCAGGAGTTGGATTGTTGCTGCTTACTGTGCGGCTTTTGGCTTTTTGGAACTGATTTGCAGGAAGAATATGAAAGGATTTGAAACCTTGGCCAAAGAGATGCCTTGCAGTGCTGTAAGTACAGCTATGTGGGCCATTCTGGTCAGTGTTGACAGACCTGAATGCAATCAGAACTATGGACTGTGAGGTTTGGCTTACGAGGGAAAGCACTTTGTCAGGACTGGTCTAGAAGCAGTTTGTGTGAGAAGCTTGCTACATTCTTCCTGCCTTTGTCCTGGGAATTTGCTCAGGGTTGCTTTGCGTAGAAACGGACTGATATGAGTAGATGGATATGACACAGAAAGAAAGGAAATCTTAGGGCTGAAACTGCTGCTCATTCAGCAGCCATGACAAGTACTGAGATTGGGCCAGGTGATCTGCATTGGGACAGCGGAAGAATGTGGGCTTTTTTGAAATAAGGGAACTGAATGCTGAAGGCATTTTCCTGCTCTTCAAAGTTGGCTTCATCCATCCCCACCCCTCAGATTAACAAGTTGGTACCCATTTGGTACTATGGAGTATAATGGTTTTATTTTTTGGAAATATCCATGGATAATGTGAAGCAGACTGTGGAAGCCCCACGGAGGCATGAGGATGAACTGTGGGCTGAAGTGGAGAATCAGAGAAATGCCAGGACTATGGATGGCTGTTAAGGAGAGCTGCCAGCATTAGATGACGTTTTCCTGGACTGTGAGTAGCCAAGCTGCAGGGGCAGAATTGGAACTCAAGAGACCCATCACTGGTTAGGATTATTCAACTTGGAGTTAGAGTTTGATGTTTGCCCTGTTTGTTTTAAATCTTGTATTGGTTCAATCTGTCTTTGCTATGCCCAGTGCCATCTTTTCCAGTGTGAATATTTACTTGGTGCCATTATGGTTTGCTTGTTTGTTTTTTGGTATTACAGCTCAGTAAAAGAACTTGTACTATGGGGATGTTTGATCACCATTGAGATTGATGAAAATGATGGAGACTTTTAAAGTTGGACTGAATATATTGCATTTTATATTATGTTTGGTTATCAGTTTATGGGAGCCAGGGGCAGAATGTGGTGGTTTGATTCAGGTGTCCCGCATAAACTTGTGAGTTTTCGTTGCTTGATCTCCAGCTGATGGCAATTTTGGAATTGAAACCTAGTTGGAGATGTGTTGTTGGGAGTGGGTTTCTGGGTGTTTATTGACAGCTTCCTCTTGGGAGTGTTTGGCACACTCTCCTGTTGCTGTTGTCTGTCTGATGTTGGCCAGAAGGTGATGTCTAGCCTTTGCTCACGCCATAATTTTCCCTGCCAACATGGCGTTTCCCCTGGATCTTTTTTAAAAAATATTTTATTTATTCATTTTCAAGGAGAGAGAGAGAGAGAGAGAGAGAGAGAGAGAGAGAGAGAGAGAGAGCACCAGGGCCACCACCTTGTGGGTCTGGCTTATGTGGGTCCTAGGGAATTGAACCCAGGGCCTTAGGCACTGGAGGCAAGTGCCTTAACCACTGAGCAATCTCTCCAGCCTCCCCTGGATCTTGTAAGCCAAAGTAAACCCTTTCCTACCATGAGCTGCTTTGGTTGGGTTCTTTATGCAGCAGTGAGAAGATGACTACAGTAGCATTCGTGTGGAAGTCAGAGGACAACCTTGGTCTTGTCTTCTGCCTTGTTGTGAGACAGAGTGTCTCTTGTTGTTTATTGCCGAGAAGGCCAGACTAACTGCCCAAGAGCTTCAGCATTCTCCTGACTTCGCCTCCCACTGCCTCAGGTGTACTGGACTTCAGGCACATGTGCCGCTTTGTATCTACCTTTATGTGGGTTCTGGGGATCTGAACTTCAGTGGGTAGGCTTTTGGAGAAAATACCTTTAACTACTGAGCCATCTCTGCAGTCTATATCGTTTTTTTCCTACTGAAGAATTCAGCACTCTGAATGGGAAACTTGGCTTAAGAGCACTTTCTATGCAAGAATGAAGACCCAAGACAGCCTAAGTTCAATTCCCTAGCACTCACATAAACAGCTGGATATTACCACACATGTCTGTATCCCCAGTCCTTTGGGGGAGAAGAGACCAGAGAATTGGTGGGGCTTTTGCAAATAGCAAACTCTGAAATCAGTGAGAGAGTCCACCTGTGTAAGCATGTGGATGAGCCATGGGGTGGGGGTGGGGCAATACTGGATGTTCTCCCCTGGCCTCTGTGTGTGTGCATTAGGCACACACATCTGTGCACATGCACGCACACACTACACACCCCACATGCACATATAAAAGAATCCATAAATAAGGATATATGTTAGCTGGCTAAGGCGGCAGGAACAAAGAGCCTCGGGCTGGGAAGTGTAAAGAACAGAAAGGTATTTTCTTTCAATTTGGAGTTAGAAGTCTAAGATCAAAGTATTGGAAGAGTTGGTTTCTTCTAGGAACTCACTACTTGGTTAACAGATGACTGTCCTCTATGAACCTGTGTCCAGTGTCTTTTCATAAAGATGACAGTCGTGTTGGATCAGAGTCCATTCTCATGACTCCATCACAGCCTGGTGAACTCTTTCGAGGCCCTCACATCCTGAGCAATGGTAGGTTAGAACCTCAGCATGTGGAAATCAGGAGGAAGCCAGCTGGCCCATAACAACTCAGAAAATAGTTTTACGAAAAATAAAGTCAAGGAAATAGAGGATCCAGAGTAACTTATTTAAAGTTTCATGGAATAGGCATGAGCAACGTCTAAGATGTAAGAAATGGTGTAATTATAGACAAATTGGTTTTTTAATAAAACTGCACTAAGAGGGGCTGGAGAGATGGCTCGGTGGATAAAGTGCTTCCTGCACAAGGTGAGGACTGGGGTTTGGACGCCTAGAATCCATGTAAAACCTGGACACGGTGGCACATGCCTGAATCCCAGCACCTTCACACAAGATGGAAACTCATGGGCAGCTGGCCTGGTGAATGGCAGAGGCATAGAATAAAGGGGACCTTGCTTCAAGCTAGGTGGATGGCGAAGACTGACATCCCAAGATGTCCTCCCACCTCCAAACACACACCATGGTACTCACCTACACACACACACACACACACACACACACAGAGAGAGAGAGAGAGAGAGAGAGAGAGAGAGAGAGAGAGAGAGAGAGAGAGAGAGAGAGAGAGAGAGAACACAAATGAA
>PVHP010030956.1:0-19392 GCA_004024765.1 Zapus hudsonius | reverse complement strand
ATGCTTCTGGAATGTAAGTGTCAAAACGCACTTAGTTAACTGGAAGTTACCTAACCTCCTTTATAAAAGTTTTCACTTTAGGGGTTGGAGAGATGGCTCAGCAGTTAAGGCACTTGCTTCCAGTGCCTAAGGCCCCCAGTTCAATTCCCCAGTACCCACATAAGCCAGACCCACAAGGTGGTGGCCATGGTGCCCACACACTCTCTCTCTCTTTCTCTCTCTATCTCTCTCTGTATCTCTCTGAAAATGAATAAATAAAATATTTTTTAAAAAGTTTTCACTTTATAAAATGATACTCACCTCATAGAGTCCCTTGTTGTATTAAAACTACTAAAGTGTGTGCAGCAATGGCAGATGTGCCGACCATGGTAAGAGCTCCTCCAGGTTACCAACCCCTCTTCACTCCCTGGGTGCCTCTCACTTTGGTTCACAATGTTACTCCTCCTGGTGTTGCCTTCCTGGCTTCTGCATACAATTGCCTCAGAGCTTTTCTCTTTCTCAAAGCCGTCCTATGCATGCAGCAGTTTACAGGAATAAGAGAGGTTTACCAACCTTGGTACATGCCATAGCTGGTGGAAACCCTCCTAGCTCTGCCCACCTCATTCAGGCGCATGGTTCTTCCCCAGGCTGAAAACAAAAAACAAAAAAGGCAGGGCATTGAACCATATCCATAGTATTATACAGTACATTCTTGTATTATGGCTCTTAATATATTTCAATATAAACGCAGTTCCCTTAGAAAAACTCATTTTTGCCTTCAGTTCTGGACAATGAGCTCCCCAAATGGGGGAGACATTGTTTTTCTAGTCACTTTTTTGGTGAAAAATACTGTTTAGCACAAGGAAGGTGTCAGTGGTATTGGGTTCTTTAGATGATGTTGGATGGGTCTGGGAAACATTAATCGTCTGGAGAGGCATTAGCTATGGGCTGAAATAAACCAAAAGGCCAATATTGAAACTGCTTTGGACAGTGGAGACAGAAACAGATCCACCTGCCCTACCCCCATTTCCTTATGGTGTAAAGGGACATCCTGTGTGTTCTTTCCCCACCAGGTCACCAGTGCCCACAGAGCTACCTTTCCCTGAAGGGACTCCAGTGTGCTTGCTCTTCCTTACTAGACAGGTCGACAGAGGCACAGGCTGACTTTGTCCAAACTTCCATATCACACATAGAGGAAGACGTGTGGAGGCAGAGACACGACTGACGGACAGTCATTGGATCAGAGGTTCCTTCATTAAAGGCTATATCCTCAGTGAGGAAGAAATGAAGACTAATTCTGTGAAATGCCAGCTTTGCCCCCATTGGCTATTATTTCCTCAGTGTTTCATTAAAACTGGTTTCCGCACTTCCCGGTACCATGAAACTTACAGGCAAGTCTTCAATTTTATGCTATTAGACATGCTTAAGGTTCCATTGAGAGCCTAAAGGAATGCAGGTCAACCAAAGAGACAAATCACTGGAACAATTTGAAATTATGCCTGGGCTTCAGCTTCTTCTTCTTCTTCTTCTTCTTCTTCTTCTTCTTCTTCTTCTTCTTCTTCTTCTTCTTCTTTTCTCTTTCACTCCTAGTTTGTTACCAGAAATACCAGCGCTTATTCACTTCTGGTCAGCATAGTTAACAGTAAAGCATACAGAAATGAAACACCCAGAGAGGTGATTACTATGAAATGAATAGAACAATGGATTGATGACTCACTACATTTGTTTAAATTTTCCAGTGATGAGCAACCACTTTCATCCCTCTTACTCTGAAGTGGACATAACATAAACACAGATGATTTTAGTAGAAAAAAAGTTATATGACCTTTGTGATTTGGCCCAAGTTCACAGCATTGTCTGAAGAGATTGCCAGGAAATTTCTGTATAGACTAATCTGTGGAGGAATGACTACTGGGAAAGGTAGCCGTGTGCTTTCTTTATTGGACTCCACTCTTGGACATAAGCCTACTGTCTGTTAATCTATTAATACATTTAATTAGACATTATATTCAACATATTAAGATGTGAGCAGGCAAGTCTCTCAGTCGAGTTGGTGAAGTGTCAACCATTTCTATGCCAGATACTGTACTAAAAATACTCAATTTCTGGTTCACAAAACAGACTTGGTTATGGCCTTGTGCAGTTTATAGTCTGGTAGAAGAGAGAAAGGAGACAAAAAAAGACAATTAAATGAATATTTCATCCCAAATTATGATGAACAGTGATGCCTGGAGGCTCTCAGAGGCAGTCATGTTGGGTGAGAAGGTCTTACAGACAAGAAGGAGCCTGTTTGGGATCAGTGTGCGTGTCTGTCTGCAGAGCAGGACAAAGGGTAGGGTTTATTAAGACAGAAGGAGCAAAATGTGTATTGATCTAAGGAAAGACCCAGCAGAGCTGAGGACCTGAGCAATGACCAATAGGGCAGAGACCCAGCCAAGAAGGGGGCCATGGTGAAGGCTGTTTCCTGCAGGGTCTACCTCAGCAGGGCTCAGTATGTTTTCATTGAAATTGAAAATTTTATAAAAGAAAATTGTCAGGAGTTTAACTTGTGCCATAAATTGTGAAGTAATCACTAAGTACCCATTTGAATATATCTTCCAGGACTACTGATTATTGGGATGAGGACACACAGTATTTTGGAATTGACATAGCTCTCGGTGGCATTTGCGACTTCTTGAATAGAAATCAAATACTGCCACCAAACTGTGAATTCACCTAGTAAAGGAACAGGTGCAGGTCAACAGACCAGACTTGAGAAAATGATCCTTCGTAGGAGTTGGGGCCCTTAGTTAAGGAACGCGAAGATCTCAACACTTCCTACCATGGCTTTATCATTAATGCTGTCCTGTCGTTGCAATCCAAAGCAAAGGGGCATATGAGGTAGAGAATATTGGATTCTGCCAGTGCTAGTGAGGGTCCCAATCAATTGAATTTCCTTGTCTTGGGAACCTGAGATGAGGAAGGATGAACCCAGCCCATTTTCCATGTTGCCAGGGCATCGTGAACTCCGTTTACATTAGGGCTGTGCACAAGTTGCAAAACGAGAAGACTACAAAGGAAACCAGCAGCCTGCAGCATATAGACATGACTCAATTTCACAGGAAAGTGATATTGAGGTCAAGGAAAATGAGTGAGCCAAGGTCTAAACCCATTTCCAACTCCCCGAGATTGGAGGGATTCCAGACAAGAAGATGCCACTATCCAAAAAGTTCATTAAGAGTCTTGGCCTTCTTGGGCAAGAGCTTATCTTCCTGAGGACGAATTTGAATGAGCTGATTCAATGTATATTAGAAACATGTGGGTTAAATCTCACAAAATCACCAGATGTGATTGAGGTTTTGACAAACTAAAAGACCATTGAAAGATATTTGGAAATGTTTTCGTAAGACACCAGGTTGGACCACCTCTAAGAATGATGTCATGGCCTTATGAACATGATATTCCTCTTGGTTTTATGTTTAAGAAAATGAGTCACGTCATTGCTGTCCATAAGGATTTGGTGTCAGATTAAACATGCAGGTGTAAACATGGTAGAAGGGATTCTAATAAAGGAATATTCCTCTAATCTAGCTCATTCCGAGTCTGTGGCAGACAGCAAATCTGGAAGTCTGTTGGAGTATCAGACCCGAGATAGTTCTATGTAGCAAAATGAGAATTGAGCTAGCTTAATCAGAAAAGAAAACTCATTAAAAGAAATTAAAAAGTTCATGAGCTCTCTTAAGAGTCCTGGACATCCAACATGGAAATTCTGGTGGTGGAATGGTGTAGCTTCATCATTCTTTGAGTCAAAAGGAAAACACCTCTCCAGCCTTGCTCACTGAAGATGACCTTTCATGAATATATCTGATTGCCAAAACTGAGCTACATGCCTGGCCACGTCTTTCACTGGGAAAAAAGGAACATGTAAGTAGAAGTTTCTCCACCCCATCAAGGGTGTCCCTCTGTACTAGACGGCCACACATGGAAAATATTCCTTAGACATGAGACTTCATAGGAAGTTGTCAGTTACATTTAACAACTTTGTGTGTGTGGGGTTTTTTTGTAGAATGTTTTTATTGGGAGCTTTAATATGGGAACATACAGGGATTGCATTACGGTCCTATCTCTCTCTTCTCCCCCACTTCCCATCCCCTGAGACCTCTCCTCTCTCAAGGTAATCCTTCTCTGTTTGGTTGGCTAACTCATTTTGACTTCCTCTGCTCTGCAAGGCAAGATGCTGATGAGCTCAGAACTCTGCTGGTCTCATAGGGGGGTCCACAACCACTGAGGGGTCATGAAGGCACTTGACAGGTCATGTTGGAAGGACAGTGCCTCAAAACATGCCTGCATGTCCTGAACCAGGCTGGAGGAATTGAGGGAAGATTTCTTAACCTTTTTCAAACCCCAAACCTTGAATCCTTGTCTTTTAGGAGTCAAAGAATTTGACAACTCCGACTGAAAATAATTTTTACACAAACATCACACTTCATTCAAACATTTCAGGGTTGAAAAGGAAAGGGAAGGGCTGGAGAGATGGCTCAGCGGTTAAGGCACTTGCCTCCAGTGCCTAAGGCCCCAGGTTCAATTCCTCCCCCCTCTGTATCTCTGCTTGAAAATGAACGGACATAAAACTCTCTAACATAAAACTTCTAGGTTATTGTAGCAGTTAATTTTCAAGCCAGAAATAGGTATCTAGATGATTGAAGACTTTAAAGTTGTTATTCTTGCTTTCTCTTATTCATACACGTCTTTACATGTCATGTGTTTTAGGTAGGCTGACTGTTATTAAATTTCTGGTATGACTTATCTGACAGAGCTCAGCTTATTAAATGTGTATTTGAGTGCATGTGAGTATATGTATGTGTGTGGTTGCAGGTACATGTGTATGCATATGAATGGCTGGAGGAAAACCTCAAGGTCATTCCTCAGGAACACTGTCTATTTTTATTGAGACAAAAAAAATCTCTCATTGGCCTGGAGCTCACCCATTAGTCTAGACTGGCTTACCCGAGAGACCCACGGATCTGCCTGTCTCTGCCTCCCCAATGCTGGGATTATAAGCACTTGCTATCGTATGAGTTCTGGTCCTCAAGTCTTCCTTTTTGCAAGGTAAACACTTTACTGACGGAGCTATCTCCCCAGCTCTCCACAATTCAGTTTTACCAATTATTTCACTACTCTGAAGCATTCCTTGGCTTACTGTTTAATGAATATTAACTCTCTGATACGGATCATGCCCTCCAGAGCATTCCAACACAGCTGTTTCATTCTCTACCTTCATATTTTCCTGTATGTTCCCTGAGTGTGTCTATTTACTATCCATATATGTATATTCCTAATGGCCTTTTCCCTGTACACTCTTCAATAGTACCTGTCTGCTGAAATTATATTCATCCCGAACTCCTACGTTAAATACTATTCTCTTCCTTTCATCCAGAAAGTCTTTATTGAACCCCAGATATTTATATCCAATTACTGGTTTTATTGAATATTTGTGGTGCTTCCTCTCCATCAAATGATATGTCACATCATTATAATGACTTATTTTTATGTTGAGTTAGAATTTCCTAAAATGAAAAGTAATTCAATGCCTTGAAGTCTTTCTTTCATGTAAAATATCAAGAAATGAGTCGTGCAGGAATAGGTGTGGCAGGTGAGCTCCTTCTCAGACACCTCAGGGAATCAGGTTCTCTTTCCCATGGCTATCATCCTTACATAGATGTAACTGAAGTTCTTTTCATTATATATAAATTTTAGGCAGCAGAGTAGAGGAAGATATAACAGAAGAAAGATAGAAATGCAAATACACATGAGAGAGTGAGAGAAAGAGAAAGAGGCAGAGAGAGAAAGAGACCAAGGGCATGCCAGAGCCTTCAGCCACTGCGAATGAACTCCAGACACCTGCATCACCTTGTGCACCTGCTGTTATGTGGGGAATTGAACTCAGGTCCTTCTGCTTTGCAGGGAAACTCCTTAACTGCTAAATCATCTCTCCAACCCACAAGCCAATACATTTTCATTTTTTAAATTGATTTTTGTGTGTATAAAATGTGTGGTATGTGATGTGATAGGTGTGGTGTGATGTATTCATGTGTATGTGTGTGTGTGTGTGAAGATGTGCACACACACCTCCATGCACACCTGTATAGATAACATAGGAGTATATTAAGTACCTTCATTATCCATTCATCAGTTGAGGGACACCTAGGTTGGTTCCATATCCTAGCTATTGTAAAAGAGCCACAATCAACATGGAAGAGAAAGTATCTCTAAGGTAGTGACTAGAGTCCTTAGGATACACGCCAAGGAGTGGTATAGCTGGGTCATATGGGAAATCTATTATTTTCAGCTGTCTCAGGAACCTCCGCACTGCTTTCCACAATGGCTGTTCCACTTTCCATTCCCACCAACAGAGTGGAAGGGTTCCTCTTTTTCCACGTCCTCACGAGCATTTATTGCCATTTGTTTTCTTGATGGTTGCCATTCTGACAGGAGGGAGGTGCAATCTTGGAGTAGTTTTAATTTGCATTTCCCTGATGGCTGGTTTTAAATCAATTTAAAAAAACCACATGGGCACATACTCATCCAACTTCACAGGAAGAAAAGGTCTATCACCTTCCTCTCTCATCCCCTCCCTTCTTCCCTCCCACATCTCTCTTGACTGTATTGTCTTTTTCTTCTTGATTCTTTATTTTGTTACTTGTCTTTTGGTACTGGTCTTTGGTTGATTAGCAGCTGAATACCTGACTTAATTTTAATCCATTCTGAATACTAAAATAGTCTTTTGATAAAGAAATAAAGCCACCCAACCACTAGGTTGAGGGGACTCTGGCCTGAGGACCCCTCCACATTCATAGACCCAGAATGATATGAATGTAGCAGAGCCTGGAATGGGGTTAACCCTTTCCTCAACTTTTCTCTTATTCCTTTCTCATTCCCTGCCTCCTATACCCACCCCCTCTCTCTCACACGTCCCTAATGGCAGCTTAATGGCAATTCCACATCCACTTTCCAAATTACCAGGTTCCTACTGCCATGTGCTAAGGGGCCAGCGGGCTTCCTGGTGCCACCCAGCAATTCAGAGGAGAGCTATGCCTGGGTTCAGATTCCCTGCACGCAGTTCCTTTGCTTATTGCTTTCCACCATTGCAGTAATGAGCCCCTTGGAACGGAGAAGGCATTCCAGACTCAATTTGAAAAGGAGAAAAAAAAATACTCATTTTCAAATCATAAGGCAGGAAAAACACGGGCAGGAACCAGTCGTTAAAGATCTTGTTTTTATACAACTCATGACAACTAAAAATCCACTTTATAAATAAAAGACAATGATTTTCCTTGGCTGGAAACTAAACGAAAATGTAGCAGCACTTACATTTCTTGTTTTAATTTTGAAGTGCAAATCCTCTCCTCATGCCTTCTTAGCATTTTCTATGCTTTGGCCATTTTCTGTTTCGACCTCTGAAAGATTTGCCTGCAAAGCCGGAGCACGAGATGGCCGAATTGTTCAAGCAGGACAGAAACCCATTGTCCCTCCCAATGCTCTTCAAGTCAAAGCCACCAGTTTCCACGTCCAAAGAACAACTCATGTCTCCTCAGCCCCTCGTGCAATTCCTAGGGAAGCCACGTCACTTGCACGGCTGCCTCGTTTCCTTCCATGGTGTCAGGCTCAGTTTTCTTAGTTACATTTTCCTGGTTTCATTCAATAAATGTTTATGTGTAGGAATAAAGTAAAACAAATGTAAATCTCATCCCTTATCAAAAAGCTGAAGTTCCCCGTACCCAGTGAGCTGAAAAGGACAGAAACAGGATTCCCTTTTACGTTTATTTTGAGGTTTGGGATAGCATACATAGTTAACAATGGCAGATTAGTTACAATGTAATGATTTGTTTCTGTTCACCTTTTGGTACAGCCAGGCAAAAAGCCCCATAATTTCTTTTTTTAAAATATTTTATTTATTTATTTTCAAGCAGAGAGAGAGAGAGAGATACCAGGGCCACCACCTTGTGGGTCTGGCTTATGTGGGTCCTGGGGAATTGAACCTGGGGCCTTAGGCACTGGAGGTAAGTGCTTTAACAACTGAGCCATCTCTCCAGCCCTAAAGATATTTTTAAAATAATTTTGTTTATTCATTTTCAAGCAGAGAGAGAGAGAGAGAGAGAGAGAGAGAGAGAGAGCGAGCTCACCAGGGCCACCATCTTGTGGGTCTGGCTTATGTGGATTCTGGGGAATTGAACCTGGGGCCTTAGGTACTGGAGGTAAGTGCCTTAACCACTGAGCCATCTCTATGATTTCTTATGATGTCTTCACCACCAGAAGAGCTGCCCACTCTTCCTCCCTCCATCAACCCTTCCTCGCAGACCCACCCACAAGGCGTGTTTCTTGCTTGATTCCTACTCTGATCAAGCTGAAATCAGAACTCAACCATCACAGTGATAAAAGACTCTTGGTTGGAAAACCCACTAACATCTCAGGATTTAGATGCAGAAACCCACGAATCAGACAGGCACAGTGTTAACAATAATCTCGTTAAATTCTTTTTTTTTTTCCCAACAAAAGGGCCATCAATGCCTCCTCTTTGCAAGGAATGTGTATCAAAGCTCATAATCAAAGAACCCTAGATTGCAAAAATTTCTAAGCTTGACCTGCCTCGGGTCCCCATGACAGAGTAGACATGAACTCTGTATTGTCCCTGGGACCTGATCTAGGAAAGCTGATGTCGTTTGAGCAGTTTCCCCATCTTTGTCCATCACTACAGTTTTCTATGGCAGCTCAGTGACTCCTCTGAACCTGCAATAACAGCTCTTTTCTCAATTACTTCTCTTATCCTGGAAAAGAAGAAAAAGCTCAACCTGAACCCGAGTGTAGTCTACAAAAATATTTTAGCACTGCAAAAGAAATTATTTCAATGTGTCGGAAGACATTCTAATTTCTAGTTAAATGCCAAGGATACCACATGGCTGAGATGTGCATGACCATGGAAGTCAACAAAACTCTTCCTAAATGAATAAATTAGAATAAATGTGTAATTAAAATTTAAAGAAAAAGAGAGGGCCACCGAAGAGAAGAGAGGAGGTGGTGTTCCCTGCATGTGAGGCCAGAGCTCTGGAAGGTGGCTGCTAGGCTGTGCCATCCAGTGGAAGGGACTCCAGGACCAGGGACGTCCTTTAAGCATCCTCGTGGGTGTATACCACACTCCACCCATTTTGCCAACTGTGAAGGGTGACTCTTTTCTTGGTTTCTGCTACTCACTGCTCCGTGTACTCCGTGTTATGTGACTGTGTGCGTGTGTGTCCATACATGTAGGTAAATGTATGGGCATATGGGTGTGCATGGGTGTCCACACATATACATAAATGTATGTACATATGGGTGTGTACATGGGTGTCCATCCATGGAGGCAAATGCATGGACATACGGGTGAGTGCATGTGTGTACATATATGCACGTAAATGTATGGACATACAGGTGTGTACATGGGCGTCCATACATGGACCTAAACGTATGGACATATGGGGGCTATAGGATAAGATTATCCAAATAGTTTACATCAAACCTTTACTTTCTCTCATCTTGTTTTCTAAGAAATCCACCTGTCGTTACTTCAGCTTCTTCAGAATATTAGATAGCACGCAGACACAGAGTCACAGATGGACGAGGTGGTCAGCCTAGGGACATGGAAAATTCCTAATTACTCAATGTTCTGTAAAAATTCAGGAATGGTGAAAAAGAAATTTCACTCTTTTCTCAGTTCAGGAGAGTATTTTAGTGTATTATTAGACCTATTTTACAGTTATTTATTGCAGTGAGTGTTTATTTTCCATTGAAATGCACTAAATCATAGCCTAATCGCTTTGCTGTAATTTTTCCATGGAAAGAAAATAACATTTCAGTTGATGCAATTTCAATGTGTTGGAAGCGGAATCTCCTGTTTCAGGTGCCTGGGGATTCTGGCGGCCAGGCCAGGGATTTGTTCCTTCCTGGTACAGATCACTGCAGTTTAGAATCAATGAATTCCTTGCTGACAACTCCAAGTAACTCACATTCTTTCCTTTAGCTTTTTTTCCTGTGTAAATAATATTGAGTTGCTCTTAAGATCCTATTCGAAGAGGTCATTTCTCAAGTTTCCCTAAACTAGAACACTTTCCAACCTTTAATCTTTCATTTTCCAACCTCTCAACTCTCTCCTCCTAATGATCTATTCTCGTTGTCTCTGGGAACAGAAGGACAGATATGGAAATGGGCAAATACCTTTCAATGCTCCATGTCTAAGTGATGCTTTGCCTGGACCTCAGTCCATAGCACCAGCCATTGGTGGTGAAGAGAGAGAGACACAGATACCACAGGAAGGCGAGGTTTTGTCTCCCTCCCTTGCTAAGGGTAGAGGAAGGAAGTGAAGAACAGGATCCCTGTTCTGTTCTTTCATTGCATGACACAGATTACTAATTTTTCTCGTGTTCAGAGTCATTCTCTAGGTCTACAGTCTAGTCTCTTATTGCACATGAATATATGAAGTATTCATGTATAATATCATCTTGCATCAGAAAACCATCATAGAATTTAGTTCACTCAGACTAGTCGACCAGCAGAAATAAATAAAAATAAACGCAGACCTTAACTACTAATCCTAACCAAGGTTCTCTTTAGGGAACCTTGTCACCTGTCACAAAGGCCCTGTCAGGTCAACAGAAGCATGACCCCCAGCAGGGTTTCTGACATGATTTGAGAAGGCAGGAAAATATCCCTATAAGCTAAGCATAATAAGACTAATTATTTGACATGCAGTGATGTTGGTTAAAACAACAGCCAAAGAATAAATAAAAGTAGTGTGGGGATCAAAGTCTGGAGAAGGATATAGTAAAGCTCAGTGTGAGATGTGGATTCTTTGGGGTCCACCTGATAAGCCGGGATGGGCTTCCTGAAAGCAGAAGACCCTCTCAAGTAGCAAGAAGGACCCTTAACTGTCAGGAAATAAGGTTGAAATGAACATAGCCAAGGGAAAAATGCAGAAATGAAGGGGTGTGATGGATCACCAGCTTCATATGGAGGAGCGATGTCACTTTGTTGATGTGTGTGCCGTCTCTTTCATTAGACTGCCTCTCACAGGGTGGGGCTGGGCCTCATTCACCTCTATGTTCTGAGCAAAATACAATCTTAATAAGTTATTGTAGATCACAAACAAAGAAGCTACGAAGGGAGACTTTAGTGGGGTTGATTACTCCCTGTCTTGGCTGTTCTCTCTAGGGTTACTGCGGACTTATCTTCTGTCTTCCAAGTCCAGGGCTCATGTCGGTATCTCAGAGCATTTTGTCTCCCACACCAATGAAATGATCTTTGCTTTGGGTCTCTTTAAAGGAAGGCTGCAGCACACAGTTAATTGACTTTAAATTTAGCAAGCATTGGGCAAGAATAGAAATGTTCTAATCCTGTCTCCTCCTACGGAATGTAAGTTGTGGTCAGAGTAATATGTTTTTGCCTCCTGCGATTTAGATCAAATTTCACAGGCCAGACAGGGCGTAGGGAGCCAGGCTACAGCAGTCACTCTCTCTGGTAAACAGTGTCACACCTCCCTTGGACACTCCAGGGCACCATGTGTGCCCTGGCGTTAGGACACCTCCCCAGTGCCCGTTTGTTCTCCTTGCCATGTCTCTCTGCCCGGAGCTCATGTGGAGCCTGGCTCCTATTCTTAGCACTGGGCAAGGCCATGCCGCGCAGGTGTGGGAGATGCACATGGTGCCTCCGGAAGGCTGCCCCAGAAAAACACATCCCAGAGTGGTTTGCCTCTGAATTTTAGGCCTTCACTTTCAGTGAGAAAATAAGGCTCTAAACTTTCCACTGGGGAAGGCTGAATTGGTTTACCAGGGCAAGGGAACTTGGGCTCTTTGAGTTGGAGAGAAGGCTCTGTGTTTAAAGATGCTGGCCTCGCAAAGCCTGATGTCCTTGTTGAGATTCTCCATTACCTACACAAAGCCGCTATGCAAAGTGTATCTGGAGTTTGTTTGCAGTGGCAGGAGGCCCTGGTACACCCAATATCAATAACTCACTCACACACACACTCTCTCTCTCTCTTTGTATCTCTCTCTCAAATAAATACATATTTAAGAATAAAATAAAATTATAAGAAAGAAAGGAAGGAAGAAGGAAGGAAGGAAGGAAGAAGGAAGGAAGGAAGGAAGGAAGAAAGAAAGAAAGAAAGAAAGAAAGAAAGAAAGAAAGAAAGAAAGAAAGAAAGAAAGAAAGGAAAAGAAAAAAAGAAAAGAAAAGAAAAGAAAAAAGAGAAAAGAAAAGAGAAAAGAAAAGAGAAGAGAAAAGAGAAGAGAAGAGAAGAGAAAAGAAAAAAGAAAAGAAAAAAGAAAAAAGACAAGAAAAGAAAAGAAAAATTGATTTCCACTAGGGAAGGCGGAGCAGGTTGATCTTGGGCAGTTCTGTCTCTACAAAGCTGCCTAGAGACAGTATCAAGATGGCAGAAAGGAGCAGGAGAAGTTGCCTTCCTTCATGGGCGACCATGGAAATAATCAGTAGCCTGCTGGACTGTTATCCCCTCACCCCACATGAGCTTGGTGTCACTGCTTAGAAACAGATAGGTTATTTCACCTTTGTGCTGGAGCAGTGCTGTGACAAAGGCACGTGTGTTCATAGACTCTAAGTCTGATCAGGCTCTGGAGGGTCGCATCTGTCCTAGAATTCCTCCAGGCCCCACCCCCACCCCACCTCATTCCCAGATGCTATTCTAGTAACAAAATTGGATGCACATCACTTTTGCTGACCTGGCATTGCATAGGGCTCACGGTCAGATAAGAATTCTCCAAGAATTTCCTGTATATGTCTGTCATAGTTCATACTAGGGAAAATAGCTTCTATTTTATGACATCACAGATTTTTAAGCTTCTAACATAATGAGATCTTATCAATATTTAGCTCTGGTTTGTAAAGGAAAACAAAGATCTGTCTTAGCATCCCTACATCTTCTTTTACTATTTATTTATTATTAGAGAGAAAGAGAGAGAGAGAGAGAGAGAGAGAGAGAGAGAATGGGTGGACCAGGGCCTCTTATCACTGCAAACAAACTCCAGACACATGTGCCACCTTGTGCATCTGGCTTTAAGTGGGCACTGGGGAATTGAACCCAGGCCATCAGGATTTGTAAGCAAGTACCTCCAACCATCTTTCTACCTTCCCTACCTCTTCTTAATGGCTTATTATAATAAATAAAGATTTAATCTGGCCCAACGCTTTTTTTTCTTACCTCTATTATTAGCTAATGCTTCGTGAAAATATTCATGAGTGTCTAGATTAATTTTAACAGCAGAGAAGTTAATTGAATTATACATTTAGTCCTAAAAGGTAGCAGTAATATGTTAATGTGATTTTTCTCTGTGGTGCCTACTTACAAAGCTTTTACTTATTAATAAATTATAATCAACTTTTATTCATAAAACTATTCAGTCTATGAAACTTATTTGATTTTGTTGGTTGCACTAACTGAATGAGCATTTAGAAATCATAACTGCTTCAGAGTACTGAATTGTTCCTTTTTATAGATTTAAATTTCTTCTTCTTACCGGAAGTTTGGCCTGAACTGGCCAATTTTGCCTATTGTTTTGCTTTTATTGATTCATTTATTTATATGTGTATGGGTGTGCACGGGCAGAGGATAATCTCAGGGTGTGTGTGTGTGTGGATCTTTTTCTTCCACCTTCTCTGAGACAAGCCCTCTCTTCATTTTGCCACTGGGAAGGTTAGTCTAGCTGCCTGATAACTTCAGGATTCTCTGGCTCCTCCTCTCATTACTATAAAATCACAGATATGTACCACTTGGTGGCCAGCTCCACGTGGATGGTGGGGACCAGAATCAAGTTGGCAGGCTGAGCCATCTTCCAGCTCTTGTTTGCATTTTTAAAATTCTGTAAGACTGACTTTTGTCATTGTTTAAAAACTATGACCCTACCTCGAAAAACAAACAAAACAAAACAAAATCTATGAGCATCAGGCCTGGAGTGATGACTCAACAGTCAAGATACTTGCCTGCAAAGCTTAATGATCTGGTTTTGATTCCCCAGTACCCAGGTAAAGCCAGATGCACAAAGTGGTACATGCATCTGGAGTTTGTTTGCAGTGGCTAGAGGCATTGGCATGCCCATTTTCTCCTTCTCTCTCTGTCTGTAAGTCTCTGCTTGCCAATTAAATAAATAAATAAAAACTATGAGTATCATATTGATAAATTAAAATAGTTGACATATTTGATATCTGCTAACAAATTTCTATTCCACTGTTCAATGAAAAGCGTGTACTTATTTAAGAGTTATTCTAAAGTTAGCGTTCTCAGGAACTGATATGTTTATTCCATATTAAAACGTGGTTTTTACTATTAACAAGATACTCTCTACTTATACTAATTATGCATACATATACATATACATACATATACATAAGCATATATATACATATATTTCTTTTGCACATGTTTCCAAATTTCAACTTCTTACACCACCAGTAAGCTTGTAAAGTGTAACTTTATGATGATGAGATTCATTTCCTAGATATTGTATTTTAGGCTAATATAAAGAGCCCTGCATCTCCCACCAGAATCCTATTTCCTCTGTGTGGTAGTTTGAATAATGTCCCCCAATAGATTCAAAAGTTTATTATAATTGTAAATTGTCTCTGGTCAGTTCTGGCTGGAGAAGGTGTGTCACCTTGGCCAGATCCTAGGCTTCAGCCCTAAGGTGTTTCTGGGGTGGGTCTGGAATTCTAGCTTTACATATGCAAAAAGCAGTCTGAGCTCAAGCCTGGAGTCCCTCTTGTTTTGCTAGTTTGGAGTGTGCTTGCTTGAGGTGCTGGTGGTGGGTTCTTTCTCTGCTTGGATCTGTGAAAGGGGGCCAGCCTTTTCCTTAACTTCCCCTGGACCTGTTAGTTTCAATAAATACTTTCCTCCCCAAAATTATGCCTGGTTTGGAGATTCATTCCAGTGACGTGTGGCTGACTACAACACTCTGTCAATAAAAACAAAGCCAGACTATTTCTTTGGATGGACTTGCCCTAGCGTTAGTATTTCAGAGTCTGTGTGGGAGAGTCAGAAAGAGTCTCCGTGGATTCCCACCCCCATTAGACTTTGAAAGGCAAGGAGAGGTGCTTTGAGACAAGCAATAGGAATTACCCTTAGGCTAAATTTTAAGATTCCATCCATAGAGTTGACTTTTTTTTTTTTTTTTGTTTTTTCGAGGTAGGGTCTCGCTCTAGTCCAGGCTGACCTGGAATTCACTATGTAGTCTCAGGGTGGCCTTGAACTCATGGTGATCCTCCTACCTCTGCCTCCCGAGTGCTGGGATTAAAGGCGTGCGCCACCATGCCCAGCTAGTTTGTTCATATTTTAAAGAGGACATATTCATAACAATTTTTATGTTCAAGTTCATGATTTCTCAATATATACTCTTAACAAGTGATAGCCTATACACTTACCTGTCAAATATATACAAGTCCTAAAGACTGGGAGTCAAAGCTTTTCTTCAGCAACGGATATCTTGGCGATATTGACAAAAATCCATTTTCTCTGTCTATGGACTGAAGCTGAACAAGGTGGAAAGGACGAACTTGAGAGCATGGTTTCAGCAGCTGATACTCTAAATCCTGTTAGTTGACAAAAAGTGAGAAGTCTGAAGTGCAGCCTACTTTCAAGTTCACGAACAAGCAGCCTGTTTCATGGACACAAGCAGAAGGCACAAGACTTTTGATTCAGAGACACAGTAGCAGAAGCAGAGCAGAAGGCAGAGTGTCAGCATCTCCTTTTCCCATTCACAAATAAGGACATAAAAAGGACAGGTGACACCTTCGCTCACAGGGCTGCTTCATTACAGATGAGAAAACCTGAGCCTAGAAACTCAGGCTGTTAATGGACAGTAGGATGCCTGCTTGCACTTTGCTCAAGAATAAAGCACTAGGGCTGGAGAGACGATTTGCCAGTTAAAGGTGCTGCTTGCAAAGCCTGATAAGCCAAGTTTGACTCCTCAGCACACACATAAAGCCAGATCCAAAAAATGGCGCACGTCTGGCATTTGTAGGTAAGAGACCCTGGCATGCACACACACCCACACCCACCCACACACACACACACACACACACACACACACACACACACACACACACACACAAATAAATAAATATAAATAAATACATTTTAAAAAGAAGTAAGACATTGGCTATTTATAATTCACCCATTCTGGAAACATCAAAACCAAGAATGGTCCCTCATTAGAGGTATTCTCAACTACATTTCAGTGCTTTACGTCAATTACTCTTCCTTTACAAATGACCATGTGTTTATGTGCAACCAGATTCCCGTTCAACACACTGTGCCACTAAGTCTCCCATTCTGAATGGTCCACCCTACTCTACCATGAGAACCAAGAGGTGCAGATGTATTTTAGAATAGTTTGAAAAATAAAAAGGATATAAACGTGGTCATTTTTAAATGATGTGTAGGAAGCAACTGCGTTGAAATCCAGCAGCTGGTGACTGGACTTCTCATCATCCCCTTTCTGATAGATTGACAAAGCAGAACACATATTTTGAGTTTCAGAAAATATTTTAAGGGGTATCATCTGTTGCTCTCAGCTGACATCAGATTGTGTGGTCAGAAAACAGTGAAACCAGGCTTGGGGTTAGTTAGGATCTCCTGCTCTCACCGGCAGCTGACATTCCTTCCTTCTTATGAGCTCTCAAGCATAAAACCCTTGCTCTAAATCAACTGTTAAAGACTACCATTAATGCATCACGTACCATAATTATTGCACAAGAACGTCCTGCCAAATAAAGTATGCATATTTCAGCGTGAAATTCTACCAGGCTACAGATTAGGAAGGAGCCAAAAGGAAAGAGTAAGTGACAGGACATGAGGCATCCTGAGGCTGTAAGGTGGGTGGGGGGTAGTAAAAGCCACCAGGGTCACCCCAGTCACAGTTTATCTATCCCGGGCTTGCTTTGACAGCACCACACACCCTCTGCCCTGCAAGAACGTGATCATTTTTGTGGTGACTACACTGAGGACTCTTAAGATTTATGTCTGTGTTCTGAGTGCCCAACAGTATCTGACCCTTGGAGATGATGTTCTGCAATCAATGAAAGTCAGACAGCACAAGGAAACTGCCCAGAACAACATGGTGGTGGGCTCATCCATGCCGAGTGCTCACTCGCTCAGCTTCTCTGGAAATGGAACAAATTCACAAAGACAACAACTCATAATCACAAGCATTAAGCTTGAATTGCTGTTCAGGCAAATCAACATTTAAAGGATCAAACTTGGCCAATGAGCAATTTCCTCACAGGGAGATTGTTTTCTGGCCCTAGTAGGATTTCCTAGTAATGATCAGGGATCTCTTTCCTCATTTGTATATGGATTGTGGGTATGTTGTACTTGTGGGGAGGGAGGAGGTTTGGGGAGACGGAGAGGGTGGTTTATCCCCTCTCTAGACACAGCTGTGTTCTTCATTAGTGGCTGGTGGCAGGCTTCCCCAAATCCCTCTGTAATAGAAGGTCGAGTAGCTGGAATGTGAGGCCCAAACTTAGTCTGAGAAAATAAACTCCCATCCAAGGACAGAGGTGAGGTCTGTAGTCCTTAACTGCCCTGGAAACAACATGGCACCCAGTGTTTCCTCTCTGTTTAGAGATGTAGAAGAATGCATACATTCTTGTAAATGCCATGAGCTTTTCCCTTCCTCTTCTCTGCCAAGGTAAATCATAGCAGGAAAGCTACAGGTGAATTCAGGGCTATTCTATCTATCTATCTATCTATCTATCTATCTATCTATCTATCTGTCTGTCTGTCTGTCTGTCTGTCTGTCTGTCTGTCTATCATCTGTCTATCTGTCTATCATCTATCTATCTATCTACCTATCTATCTATATCTATATCTATTTATCTATCCAGCTGTCTGTAGGTATGTCTGTCTGTCTGTCTCTCTGTCTGTCTGTCTGTCTGCCTGCCTATCTATCTATCTATCTATCTATCTATCTATCTATCTATTGACATGTCATAAAAATGTGATTTTAGCTACATTGTAGTAACAATTCTTGTTCTCAGTCAGAAAAGGAAGTAATCATCATGAAAGGAGAAAGGCTAGAAGAAACCCTATGGTGATGGTTTGGAATTGAAGGTCTCGGTATCCATGCTTCATTGTTGAGAGTGATGATCAGCACAGTAATAATGTAGACTCAATGCCCATATTTTTAAATCTTACTCTGCACTACAGGAAAACCGTGGTCCTTAATCAATGTTTGATTCCAGGCTTGCGCCATGGAAGATAGACGAGCTTGAAACACTGTAATGTGTCAGGAGAAAGGAAGGAAGGGCTCAGAGAATGATGGAGAATTGTCAGAAGGTCCTGGAAATCAGGTATTTTGTGGATTTCAATGGCCACTCTGGGAAAATTTTTGAGAGAGAGAGAGAGAGAGAGAGAGAGAGAGAGAGAGAGAGAGAGAGAAAGAGAGAGAGAGAGAGAAAGAGAGAGAGAGAGAGGCAAGTATGGTAAAATATCCAGCTCTAGCTATTTGTAATTTTAACTGTAGTCATCAATATATTTTATACTCTTTAAATTGGTGAAAGTAATAGATATCATTATATACCAGCCTAGTTAGATTTTAATGTACTTGCCATAAAGAAATACTGAAAGTTTAAAGTTGAACATGCCAGTTACCTTGAATTGATCACTATCCAGTGTATACCAGAATCAAAAGATCATGTCGTACCTCATTAATATGTATAAGTATTATGCATACTTTACATATTATATGCAAATTCTAAATTTTAATATAGATTAAAGAAAAAAGTTAAGATTTGGAGAATCTGACCAAAGAGTACATGAGAATTTGGGGTGTTATTTTTCCATAATTTTGAAATGATTTCAAAACAGAAAACTAAGCACATGTAAAAATAGTGGATATGGAGTGAAATAAATAGAAGCCAGACTGGAAAGATAGTAATTGTTAAAGTTGGACGTCAGATACCTAAATTCCAATAGTATATTTTCCACTACTATGAACAATTGAATCATATTCAAAACAAAATTAAGAAGATGTAAAAGTGATTCCATGTATTACTTAAAGATTTCTCCTGTATTCAGCCTCGTGGAGTCACCAGATCTGAGCCCCTTATCCACACCCCACAGTTGTCCTATCACCCTGATTTCTCTTGCAAATTGGGACACCATGCTCTCAAGTCTTCCCTATGGCAGTCCACCCAATCAGCACCCAGCATATGGTATTCTTTCTGCAATGCACACTTAATACTGTTTTCTTCAGCACAAAAACCTTTTACTTGCTTCGCATGCCAAAAGGAGTAACTCAGAGCTTTCATTTCTAAGCTTGGGAGGTTCTCTAGTTCTTTAATTAGGTCCTGACCTACTTTTGAAACCTCATTTTCCAAATTCTTGATGTGAATATTTTT
>PVHP010030955.1:0-21317 GCA_004024765.1 Zapus hudsonius | reverse complement strand
AAAAAAAAAAAACAATAGCCAGTGCAGCAGGCACAGACTGCATGTAGACGACGTATGCGAGGCGTTCAGCACTTTTCCCATTTAAATAGGTGCGTGAGAAGAACCCCTTCCCCGGGGCTCTGGAGTTTGACTCCCTTCTCTCTCTTCTTGAACACTTCCTGCCACAAACATGGACGCCAACCTGGCTTCTTTAGCTGGAGTCTAACCCTCTGCCTAGGCAGAAAGGAAAATTTTCAGAAAGGACACGACAGCAATGATACTAACATTTCTCTGGAGGGTTCCCAGACACGGAGGGTGGAGGGTGGCAATGGTAGAAAAGCAAAGCCCAGTCCACGAAGGCAGACTCCATGTCCTTGTTTTAAAGTGACAGAGAGAAAGGCCTCTTGGAAAAGTTTTATTTAGACTGAAGAGCAGGTGCAAGGTGAGGACCTTACCAGGGGTCCTCTGTATCCAGCACTTATGGCTCCCCGTCCTTACCTCTGGAACTTTCCCAGGACTTGCTGTGGTTTGCGACCAAATCCCTGCCTGTCCTCTGGTTAGACTGACCGATGGCCATGTGGTCACTGGCTTCTGCTCAGACAGGTTTAGGTAAGGATGAGCTTTCTAAGGCAAACTAGGTCACATTCTGACAGGTCCCCGGGAACCCTGGATCCCTGCTTGCACTGCTCAGGCTTCGGTCTCAGTGCATTTTCAGGAAGAAGCCAGAAAGACCTGGTTAAAATTAGGTCAGATACGGGCATTTGCTACCCTGAGACCCACATGGTTCAGTGAAACTCACTGGACTTCGCCTTTGGGCAGGAAATCTCTCCTGATTAAAATAAATGCTGGCTCTGCAGCCAAAGCCAAGACCTAGTATTTATAGAAGTTGATGTCTGTAACTAGCTTGGTACCCCCCTGGTTCAACATGAATGAGAACCCGGGACGGTTCAGCTCTCCCAGTTCACAGGGAACATGGAGCAGAAGCCTCACCAGAGAGAGAGCTATGGGCTCTTAACCCCCTTTTTAATTTCGGGGCCATGGTAGCTCCCAGGCCCAGGCGTGGGGCTTTGCAGGCCTCGGGGAACACTGGGCTCTCGTTACAGAACAAAGGGCAGGCAGGGTGCTGGACCACACAGCAGAGCTGGTCAGAGGCAGCTGACTCTCCCACAGGTGCCGAGGTCCCTCTGCTCAGCCTGCTCTCGGGAGCCTCCCAGGACCTTTGCCAACAGCAGCCTTTCACCAGGAGCACCCTTGCCAAGGGTGGTGTGATGAACCCGGTTTTCTCAGGGCGAAGC
This sequence comes from Zapus hudsonius, assembly GCA_004024765.1. Lineage (NCBI taxonomy): Eukaryota > Metazoa > Chordata > Mammalia > Rodentia > Dipodidae > Zapus > Zapus hudsonius. The sequence continues at coordinate 20,043 of PVHP010030955.1, read as the reverse complement.
TCAGGGCTATTGAGAAGGCTGAGCTGCCAGCGCGATGTTCGCTCGGTCTCCAGGTCCAAAATCTTTAGAGAATTTTGTATATGTTTTGCAACCTTTTCTCCACCAAATGCTTTCCTTTCCCTTGGGGGGATCGAGGAGGGTGGAAGACAGAAAGGGGTCCTGCAAAGAGCCAGTATCATCGCGAACTGTTCAAGATCTAAACTTCTCACCTCTCCAAACTCTGACAACCTGGGCATAACGGATCAGGACACAGCTTCTGCTTTTCCACTTCACTTTGTGTGGTTTCTAACCAGTTCTCCATCTGCCTTGTAACGAAACCGCTTTTGAAAATCTGGTTTTTTGTTTGCGAAGCAGTAACTCCTCAGCCTTTTGATTCCTTTCCTGACTTCTTATCATCCTTTACAAATCGTCTGTCCAGGTCCCAGAAGGGAGACAGCTTGCTGGGATGCCACCCTGCTTGTGGGTCTGCAAGCTTCCCGCTCAAAGCATGGGCCCGTCTGAAGTCATAGACGGTGAGGGCCTAGCAGAGGGAGGGCAGACTTCTTCAGAAACAATGCAAACCCACACCAGGAGCAGGAGGCTCAGGTATTTGCAGGGCCTGTTATGTGGTGGCTGTGATGGAAATAGGCTTAGTGACTTTAACAGCTGCCAATTTATTAGCAAACCTGGTCCTACTAAAAAATATGGAAAATCAGGCTTGATGTCGAGTGTTAATCGCAAATCCTTTGTATTAGAGAGACTTCTGTGTTGTGTTAACTTTACTGTTGGAGGGAGCAGACGCCTTCTGAGAGAAAGGGTGGGCAAATGAACTTCCTTTGTTAACCGCCACCCCGCCGAGATGGAGGCCACTTCCACGGGGACCCTCAGCCTGTGAGGCAGGGGAATGCTTTTCCTCCGTAGGACCGGGTGGGCAAAGGCCAGCTCGGAGTTCAGTCTTCGAGAAGGTTGCTTTTGAGAAGCCACAGACAGGCTGAGCTTGGAGTTGTCCTTTTCGGTGTGGCTTTGCAGCGGCACTGTCTCTGAAGACATCTTCCCAGACAGATGCATTTCCCTGGGCCTGAAGTTCCCCAGGAATTGAAAACACCGTGTTTTCTGCTGCCGACTGGAGTGACCGGGCCGATGACTCTCTTTCCACTTTAGGTTTAACAATGTGACGGCGGATGAGCTGGGAGACATGCTCGAAGGATTCAAAATGAAACACACCAGAACACAACTGTTATTTTATGAAAGAGGCTGGAACGTGGTTAGTAAAGAAATCACAGATGTGCTTTGCAGATGCTTTCGGAAAACAGCTCCAGCGGCTCGATGCCTCCTCGTTTTGCTCAACACACTGACTTTTAGGCTTTCTCTCCTCTTGATGGGAGGGCTTTATTTTGACTCGACTCAGCATCGCTCTGCATGTGCGTGCGTGTAAATAACTATGTTACAGAGTATCGACCATAGTGATTTGCACACAACCACACTAGAGACAGCTAAGTCAAACAGGAAGATAAGCTTCTCGAGTTAGAAGTTACAGTTTTGAACTACTGCCCGAGAAAAGTATTGTAAGTCCACTTTAAATGATAGACTTTATATTTGATAAAAAATATTCAGTTTCACAGAAGACAAGCTTTTTGAGCTCCAGGGTTGAGTCTTGACTTACAGAGCGATGAAGGAACATTCATTGTGATGAAATAATTAAATATATTCCAGGTATATGTATTTTTATAGATGAGATTTTTTGTCCTTCCCGTTGTATATAAAACATGTTTCAATAGTCTTTTTTTATATCTTATTTCTTTGACTAGGCTTTCATATACTGTACATATATTTAAATACATTAGGAGAATGATCACAATTTCACCCATGACTTATTCGGTTGGTTTAATTATACGCCTTAGTGAGTACAGCTTTTAGTAGGAAGTTAGGCTTTGCCAATACTCAGAGCCACTGGGAGCTGGTGGCTGATTGTCAATCACACCAACCACCTTGGAGGGAGAAACTTCCATGTTCTGAAAGTTCTAAACTCCCTGGGGGAGAAAGGAGCCGGCTCCGAGTTCAGGGAGAGTGTGTGTGTGGGGGGGCTATGCCTGCCCTGCAAGGACGTCATATAGTATATCAGGGTGATACTAAGTTTTTGAAAGGACGCATGTTTGGCTTCTCTGTATTGTGAACATCTGTTTTGAGGGACTTAATCACTTAACTGTCCAGCTGTTCCAATTTTTCATTTTGATAAATGCTCGATTAACAGACTTTGATTGACAGAAGCAAATCTACTATTGAATATTCATTAGAAAAGGTCAGAGAAGAGAAACTTGTTTTTAGTTTTTAGTTAAAATGCTTTATAGTATGGACTGTGGACCAGATATATTTTAAGTACTTGTTAAACGAGTGGATTTAGTCTTTTTACACTATACGCAGGTACTTGTTGTCATACCCATTTTACAGAGAAGAAAGCTGAGGCATAAAACAACCAAATAAATTTCTCATAGCAAAACAAGTAGAGGAATAGGGCTTTGATCCATTCTGCTTGGTCTCGAGAGTTTTTGCTCTTCTTTCTTGACCAACAGAAATATGATGTGGTAATTTTAATTTTCCTGGAAGCTACATTAAAACTTGTGAAAAATAAAATTTAACTTCAACAATACTTCTATATGATGCAACAGTTAGAGGAAATGTCACTACTGCCAAAACAATATACTTGTGCTCCACAGAAATATATTTTACACCACTTCCCTTTCAAAGTTTAAATGAATTAAAATTAAGCAAAAGAAAAACAATTATCTCCACAGTTGCAACGGCCACATTTCACACAGTGAAGAGTGTATGTGTCTGGGGGAGGGGCTCCACACTGATCAGTCCAGCTGCGGAGACAAACTAGGTGTCTTCCTAGTGGGTACACTCCTCAGCATGAAATGAAGGAGGATTAAGTGAGGGAAACGTGGCCCTCACTGTCATTCTAGGTAGATTGCCAAAGCGGAAGAGAAAATTAACAGTGCCTGTAACTTGCCAAAAAGGGAGAGACCGTCAGCAAGTAAGAACATCCGAGGGGCTTTCTGATGGGCGTGTGTTCTTGAAGGGCCACTGTGGCCGAGGCTGGTTTCCGCTGGAGAAGCAACATCAGCCGCTGCAGGAAGATGGAGAGGCTTGAAGCTTGATCCCAGACACTGCCAGATTCTTTTAATTAAAAAAGTCTTTCTATGCCTTTGCATATCCTTTTGACTTAAAAATGGATCAGTGAATATTTATTTATTTATTTATTTATTTATTTATTTATTTATGGGGTTGAAATTAGGACCTCGAATGTGCTAAACAAGTGCTCTACGACTGAGCCACATGCAGGTCCCATTTTAAAACATGAATTTGTATTTGGAAATGTGAGGTATGAAGAAAAGATGAGTAGGTTGAGAAATAGCAGAAGAAAAATTATTTTCTGTCATTTTTTTTCTCTTTATCACTAAGAATCCAACCATAAATCAAGATTGTATGATGATGGATAAAAAATTCTAGTGTATATGTGCCTGTGTGCATGTGTGTGTGTGTGTGTGTGTGTGTGTGTGTGTGCACATAAAATGGAATGTTACTCAAACCTTCAAAGAAGGAAATCTTTCCATTTTTAATGATGGTAAATCCAGAGTACAGTATGCTGAATAAATAAGCTAATATAGGAAGACAAATGCTCCATGATTTTTCTTTGGATACATGAAGTCTAAAAATGTCACACTCAGAAAGTAGAGAATTCAGGTAACTTGATGATGGGATGGGGACAGAGGGCTACTGATCACGAAGTCCAGAGGAAGAACCATGTGGATCTGTGGCTACCGTCACCAACATTGTGCTGAACGCCAACAGTTTATGAAGAGAGTTGTTCTTATTTTTTCCCCACAAAACTGTAATCCATGAGGAGGGGATATGTTGATTAGCTTGGTTTGACAACCATTTCCCAAAGTGCAGGCACAGCAAATCACCACACTGCACCTCCTTAATTCCACAAGTTTTGCATGTCCAGTATTCCTCAAGCAAGTTGGAGTTATCCTTATGTGTAGAAAGTATGCATGCATTTTGAATTTTGTTATAAACTGAATATAGATTTAATTTTGTTAGAAACATTAAAGTCATTTACATTACAAATTAATAACAGTGTAACCAACTTCTCATTGAATAATTTGCAATTAAAAGGCAAATTTGTTGTTTAATGAAATATTTTTATAAACTGGCACCAATATTATCAATTGTGAATATATTTGGGTTTTTTTTGCTGTTGGTACTGCAGAAAATATATTTATACTACAGTTTTAGAAAAGAGAAAGAGCTTTGGAGTCTGCCAATCCATGTTTTAACTCGGGCGCCTCATTTTTAATTGAGGTTCTGCCACTGAAATGCAGTTTCTCTCTAGGCTTGAACGTTTTGTGTAATTGAGTGAGTTTCCAGTTTCCTGTTCCGCAGATTGGGAACAAAAATGCAAATTTCACCAGGCTGTGGAAACAGTCAATGCAAAACCACACGCAGACGACACTTCTGGTGTCGTGCTTGACACCTGTTCGGAAGCCGGTAGAGGTTTCGTGCCGCGTGGACGTTCTTTGATGGAAATGGGTTTCAATTCATCCAATGCCCCAAGGCTTTTATTGGCAGCGATACTATTCAAGTTGGTTTATGGTTGATAGCTTCAATCCTTAAAACACCTAGAATGCTTAATGTCATCCCTTTTTTCCATTAAAACGTCTAAATTTTGCTGAAATTAATGAAGGCCGTGACCAAAACTGATTGAAAGAACATGTACAACTATATATTTTGAATCTAATGTCTATCATCTAGATTTACAGCTTTTTAGAAGAAGGGAAGACAGTGTCAAGAAACGGAGAAGAGCGTCTTGCACCACAGCATAGTCATTATCCTAGTGGTAATTGAATAAAGACGTTATTTTCATCTGGATTCCAGCCTTCTGAGGATTGTCCCCTAGCAGCCTGCCAGGAATGACAAGGGCCCCTGAAGCCATCTCTTGATGCCCGCAGCTGGGCTATTTACAGGCTGCTGTCCAAACTTCCTACTCTCTGACGTCTCCAAAACTGTTCCCTCGGCTTCCCTGGCCAGCCTTCAGTGGATAATTTGCACACCACACAAGCACTAAGGAAAACCAGGGTTAAACCTGGGGCGAGAGTCACCGGTAACGTTTATAGTGTGTCACAAAGTGGGGCACGAGGGTGCGTCTCTCAGCGCCGTGTCTACTTCCACACTGACGTGGGATGATCACTGCAGCTAAATTCAGGCTTGATCTCACTTGTCAAATGATTGTCAGGGGATTTTGGGGGGTAGATGCTGATCTCCCCCCCTCTCTCTCTCTCTCTACTTTAATCAGGTACTTTGAGCTTCTAGGTAGGCTTATAAAACTCAGCAGCAGTCTTGTGTGCTGACGCACAAGCGGTTTCCGAACTACCATGAAACCATCTGTGTAGCAGGGGCCTTGCTGCTTCTTAGACTCAGGACCAAGAGCTCCTCTGCAGGAGTCGCAGGAGAGCTCCGTCCTCCCCACTCTTGACGGCCAAGGGCCGAAAGGCTGTGCAGCTGCAGGTGCTCCGGGCGCTGCCGAGGAGTCGGGAAGACGTCTTTCTTTTCTCCATATTGGGCATTGCTTGAAACTGGCCCACGCAGCACTTTGTGGATGAGGTACCACAGGGCATCATGTCCCTCTAAGGCGAATGACTTCGCGCTGGCAGACTGGCCCAAGAGCTCAGCCAAGCCCCTTTGACCCCAGCACACAGCTGACAGACAGCACAGTTGGTGGCTGGCAGCTTCCATTTAGCCTAGGTCAGCTCGGAGGCCCCGGGAGGCAGAGGAAGGTTGGACAGCAACCCCAGAAATAAATAAAGCGGCATGTCGACTGGGTGGCTTCAGTCTGCGGGCCAAGAAGAGGAAGCTAACATAAGTGCAGCTGTTCAGAATCAAAGAGTGGGCTCGACCAAGACAAGAACAGGAAGCCATTTGCTTTACAATGTGGATTGCACCAGGTGTCCTCAGAATGCCACCCAGGACCGAGGGCAGATCCTGTCCTCCTCATGTCCTGGGCCCCTCACTGCTTGGGGGTTGGTGCTCACATGGATGATGGGAGCAATTGGTCAGTGAAGTTCCTCGCGGCGTTCAACGACCCTGTGTGTAATTAACTATCTATTCGGCAAAGTTCCCAAACCATTTCTCTGCAAGGAATGGATTAAAAGGAAGAAGCTATTCCTGTCTGCCCCATTTCGACTCTGTCTACAATTTATCATTTTCTTGCCTCACACCGATCAGGAGAAAGAAAATGATTCTCTTTTGCAGATTAGATAAAACTTGTCTCAATAAGTGAGGAAATCCACGGTCCGACAAAGATTCAAATGTCGGGACCTTCGGTGCTAAAGTCCATGAGCCTTTCGGCCTCTGGTCCTAACCCTTGGGATTCATTCTCTACACACACTGGGAAGGGGACTAGGGGTTGAGCTCAGTTGGTGGGGTGCTAACCTAGCACGTGCAAAACTGTGGATTCCATCCCCGGTACCGTATGAGCCAGTGTATGGGAGGTAGAGACCTGTGAGTTCAAGGCCAGCTTAGGGCACATAAATCTGTTGTAAAACAACAGCTGGAACAGAGCCTGCGACTGAATGAGGAGGCATTTAAGAATTTGTGATAAATGTAGAAAAATGTGTTTCTATGTGACAGAAAAGAACACAGCACAATGTAATGCATTAAAAAGTGGCTTTTCAAGATACAAAATATGCATTAATGTGGAATAAACTTAAAAGTATGCAGAAGTGAATGAGAACAAAGCTATAAAGCTTTACTGAAAAGGGAATCAAGAATGGATAACAAAGATAGATTTTGTTCTAGGATGGGAATTTTCACCATTGAAAAATTGCCACTTCTCTCTCATAATAAAATGACCATTTAATGAAATTCTAACCCAATGTGTACAGGCTCTTACTTTTTTTATTATTGTTGATATCTTTATTATCCATAATTAGATATATTGTATGAGCAAATCTTATGATGGTACCCCCATTTCTCTCCTTCCTGTCCCCTACCCACAGAGGATCCTCCTCGTTGGCACACTGGATCAGTCCATGGAGTAGGGGGTTATGATTAGATCAAGAGGTAGCCAGTTTTTCTCCCCTCTCCCCACTTTGTGTGTTGTTGCTGAGGGGGGTGTCTCTGGATATTCTCCCCCACCATGCCTCCTACATTCTTTCTGCCCCCTCTTCTGTGTTTTAAGTCTGCTTTATTGTTGAGATCTTAAGTGTTTCTGGGCTTCTGTTTGAGTTGTGTTGGATATCATTGGTGTCTGTTTCCATTGTCCTTTTGTGCTGACTGGCTGTGGTAACAGGTCTCTTATTTATCACACCACTCTCTTATAGGTTTCATTTGGGGCCTACACGATAGGTCAGGGGTGGTTCATCTCTTCCCAGGATGTCAGCCATCATCCCGTGGCTTGTTGATGGAATTGGGGTCACCATGGCTCTCTTACTGCCTTCTGAAAAATGAAAACAGAATCCCCATCAGAGAGTGAGATCAGTATAGGTAAAATGAGACAAACATTGCTAATTTGGCAAGATTCTATTGGGTGTAACCTCTCTGTAGCTCTTTGGTAGTGGGAATTTCCTCTTGGAGCCCAGGTTTTTGGTCCCCATAAGATTTTGCTCCGGATCCCAATTCCAGTTAAGGGTTCCTTGTCACTGGGTGGATCTCTTGGCCAATTTGAAAGCTGTTGTTTACCCCCTAGGTTTTGGCACCATTATTGCATAGGTGATCTGTTCTTGACTTGCTGATCTACCATAAAGCAGAGTGTTCAGCATTCTCGTGGCTTCAGTCTGAACTGTGTATCAGTCTTCTCTGCTTTCTCTGATATCATTGATCAATTTCCCTTGGCGGCTCATTGTAATGCCTTCCAGCACTACACATGCTACCATCTGGGAGCTGGCTGCCATTCTGGATCTAGCAGGGTCTCTCAGTGTTGTGTGATGACACTCTGTGGCATCTTCAGCAATAGGATCTTACCTTGGGCCTGAGGTGGGTATTCTAGAGCTTTGACAAAAGCCTGTCTTGTTTTGGGGACCTCAAGGGTCTCTTTGATCAACAGTGCAATGTGGGAAGGAACCAATGACTGGGACAGGCTCTTACTTTGAAAATTGAGCATAATTTACCTGGAAAATTAAATGTAAAAAAGGCAAAACATTTTTAAAGAGTAATGGTGCCTATCTTCATTATTAGACGTTAAAATCTGTGATAAGAAACAGCACCAAACAGTGTAACACTAGTGCTAAAATGCAAAGCAATCCCTCAGAAGCAGAAAGACGCGTGCTATGTGAAGTAAGCCTGATAAAGATGGACTTTCAAGTCAACAACCAAGTGACAGATTAATCAGCTAATGGCAATAATGTAATTGGTTAAAATGAAAAAAATGGTTAGATAGCTATTATACTGTGGAAGTTCTTGTCTGACTTATGGAGATGAATGAGAAGTTAGAAATGAGTGAGTACACCACTGACCACAGAGAACAATATAAAGACTTAAAAGAGAAACATGCTGGGCTGGAGAGATGGCTCAGCGGTTAAGGCACTTGCCTCCAGTGCCTAAGGCCCTGGGTTCAGTTCCCCAGGACCCACATAAGCCAGACCCACAAGGTGGTGGCCCTGGTGCTCTCTCTCTCTCTATCTCTCCTTGAAAATGAGTAAATAAAATATTTTAAAAAAGAGAAACATGCTTCTTGGATGGAATCTGATTAGAAGAGCTCTGCTTTGATCCTCAAGTTATTTTTGTTTTGTTTTTAATGCTGTTTCTGTTTGTCGCTTTTCAAACCTGTCTTCCGATGTCTTTCATCATTTTGAAAATGCACGTGGATATATTGGAGTGAAATATCATGAATATAATAAAAAAACAAATTATCAACTATAAAATTAACATACAGCAGAAAGATGATTAATATATTCAGATTACAAACATGTCATTCTGAATAAAAATGATTACCACAGCATAAAACAGAAATGAACAGCAAAACGCACGAACTGAATGAATAATAAACAAATGCATCATGTGAAAATTCATGAATGGCCCAAGGTCTGATAACCTCAGTGAGGTATTATTTCTTGCTAAATTCATATGCCAGTGGATGTCATTCTTGCATTTGCAGGTTTGTTCTAGAACGTGCCTCTGTTCCTGCTTTTGCCTGAAGTTGGGTTGGCTGGATACCATTTCTGCATACTGGAGGGGAAGCTGGGAGAACCACAGGATGCCTGGCACTCCCTCACAGCTCTCCTGCAACAAACGCCAGATTCATGTGCCGCTTTCTGTGCTTTCTATGCTGGGGAATCGAACCCAGGCTGTCAGGCTTTGCAAGCAAGTGCCTTTAATGGCTGAGCCATTTCTCCAGCGTGAGCTGGCATCATTTATTAAACATCTATTTTTTTCAGTGCTGCAGGTCACCCTCAACAATTTGCACAGTTGCACATGCTAGACATGTGCTCTACAAACCGATCTACAAAATGTAATTTTAAGAGTAAATATTGCCTAAATGAAAAATGCGAATTTCTTTCTATGTTGAATCCTTAGTGAGACCTTTTCCCTGCAGAAGGATCAAAGCCACATTTTAACTCATTCAGGGAAGAAGAACAACACTGACAACAACATTTTAAATTGAAAGCCATGAAAATCATAATTAAATTCATTTTCAAATGCTTCTAAGTTTATCCTCATCTTAAATTCATGCACTTGAAATACAACCACACCTCAGCTTGACCCTGGCTGTAATAAATTCCTGTGAGGGTTTCTTACAGAATAAACTAGAATATTTTCCACATTCACTGCCATTATTCCTCCCACAAATCATGTAAGGATATTTAAGAAAATCTTTCTAATTTTTAGAATATCTCCTAAAAGCTGGTTTAGACAGGGAAAGGAGCTGGTGCCACAAGTATTTTAAAGGTGTTTATGAGAAATTATTAATTTGTTCTACGTTTACATTTTATATATTGAAACTCGATTATGATGACAAAGTTCTTGACATACACTCTAACAGTGACACTTGAAATGCTAAGAACGTAAACTAGTTTTGATTTTTTTCATACAGTTTGATTTTTAATTCTCTACAAGCAAGGATTATAGACTCTCTGTCCTGATATTACCCCTGTTCCATTGATTTTCTTTCAAATAACATGATTTTGTTCTTTATGGATGAATAGGCATATACGTAATAATAAATTAGGCCACGTTATCTGTATCCTTGGGGTCATTGATGGGCACCTAGGCTTGGCTCCTACCTTGGCACTGTGAATATTACAGCAATAAGTGTGAGTATGCAGGTATCCCTGTGATATTCTGACTTCCATTCCTTCCACTAGGTGTCTAGGAGCGGTGGAGCATGAGGTAGGCACTATTCTTAACTTTTTGAAGAACTTCCATATTGATTTCCATAGTGGTCATATTAATTTACATCCCAACCAACAATGTGTGATGGTTCTTTCCAGGCCCCTCTGCATTTCAACTTGCCTGTCTGTTTTCTTGGTGATCGCTATTCAGACTGTGAAATAGAAGCTCAGTGCAGTCTTGATCTGCATTTCCCTATAGCTAACGACCAGCATTAGGTTTGACGGTGGAGTCAGTGGCCTTTATGGAGATGGAGGGTTTCATTTCTACATCTGCCTGCCTCCAAGTTCCAGGCCTGCCCTCCCCTACCACCTAATGTTGAATCACGGGAACTTTCAAAAGGTGAATCTATTTTATAATGGTGTCCATCCATTAGGATATTGTTGAAACAACTAATTCCTGAGCATTCAGTGTGCACCACATGGTACATTAGACATGGAGATGCCTGCAAAACACCGGTACAGCGGGCTGGAGGGCGGCAGTTAAGTCACTGCCTGCAAAGCCTAACAACCCAGGTTCAATTCCCCAGGACCCATATAAAATCAGATGCACAAAGTGGTGCATGCATCTGGAGTTCATTTGCAGTGGCTGGAGGCCTTGGTATGCCCATTCTCTCTGTCTCTACTTGCAAATAAATAAATAGATGATAAATAAATAATTTTTAAAAGGCAATAAAAATTACAAAATTCGATGAAAATTGGAATTCTAATGATATTGAAAAGAAAATATGTGTGTTTTAAATCTTAGAGATTTGATCTCTTCATGGAAAATAACATTAAAGGAAAAGTGGCTCAATAACTTGAAATGTTTTCACAAAATCATCTGAAATAATTCATGCCAGTCCAAAAAGAAATCAGAAAGCAATGTTTATTTTCACATATCAAAGAATTGAGGTGGAGCTATAATTTCTTTTCTTTTTGTTTAAATTGGGAATATATCGATATTCATATAGGAAACTGAACCCATTTCTGAGTAATTACTACTCAAATTTAATTTAATAAAGATTATTGAAGCTACTTCTTATACTACCTCCCTAGTTTGTCATTTCTGGATTGCACCCTAGAGACGGTGCTTACATTAATAAAATTCTTAATATACTTACATAAGGCATAACCTACCTAAAATAGTTATTGATTAGATTTGCAAAAATTATTGCTGAAGTTATTTTCTCAAACACAAAGTCATCTCTAGGTGAAACTTCCAGGCAAAGAAAATATTTCTAAAAGCTTTATAAATTTACTTCAATTGGAAAATGAACTTAGATGCTCAAAGCAACTTGGGACTCTTTCCACAATGGCTTTAAAAGTATTTGCCTCATTGTAACTCACAGAAATGTCATGTTACTTAAGAATAAACTTTAAAGGTCTGCGCATATTTGGAATTTAAGTGATCTGAGGAAGAGAATGCCTCAATCCTGAGAATCTGTGGAAATATGGTCTAAAAAGGGGGAAAACCTGGGATTCCAGATCAAACATTCTTAATGAGTGCAAATAAGAAGCATTCCCAGTGCAAAGAAATAGAAAATGAAATCTTTCAATATCTTGTTATACGCTCCAAAGAAATCGGCTCTGATTTCAGTTAGGATCATAGAAAACTTGGACACGTTTTATACTTTCTTTTCAGAAGTGTAAAAAATACTTAAAAGTGCATATATAGACTGAGCATAGATTTATTGCCAATGACTTTTCTAAGGCTTGCAGATTGAGGCTGCTAATGTAGGTTTATGAGTACAGCTGGTCCATTTAACGGCGGGTTTATAGGCTCTGCTTAAGAGCGGCCCGTGTCTGTGGAAAGTATGGTATCAAACAAACTTTGTTGGACATATGGGCCCATCTATGGCCAATGTACTATAAACCCACCCATAACTACTGCAGCTGTGACCATAAAGTTTCTGGAAAACAGCTAGAAAAATCTGACATAGAAATGGTTGCTGTGTTCCCAAAAGGGAAGGAGGAACCTGCCAAGTGAGGGACCAAGCAGTGGCTCGGGTTAAACCAACAAAACCCATTTCCCTCTCACTCGACAGTGTTTTCACAAATCTCAGTTGAAGGATCAATGGCAATGCAGTTTCTGCTTTTAAAATGCGAAGTGCCAGAGAGCACTGGTATTCCATCGAACACGGTGTCTCCATAAGTCACCAGGATATTGGTTCTTACCTACAATGTTGATCCAGGGTTTTAATTCACAGGCGAACTTGAAGATTTGTCTCTCGTGTGATGAAGATGGTTTTCAAAGCAGAGAGTTTTCTTTCGCTCATGAGGCATTTTGCCTTTCCTCTGACATTTTGAAATATTTAAAAAATCATTTTATGGAAAGGACCACCAGCAGGCTGGTTGAATGCATTATAAAAAGTTGAATGCAATGATAGAATTTTTAGTTTGCTAAATATTGGCACATGGAAACATTTTCTTGTCCTGAGACCTATCCACGGACCACACAAAATAGTAAAAATAGAAAAGCAAGGATTACATTAAATGGCCATAAATATTGCTGACGTCTAAAGCTCCTCAAAGGGTAGACCTATCCATTTTAGTATTTTCATGGTGCCTGAAGTCAGGGTTTGTGGGGAAGGAAGATGATCAGCACACTGTACAATGGTTTCATACAAGGAGGAGGTACACGCAGAGAAGTAGTTTTGCTGCTGATAAAATGCCAACAAAGGTCTCAGCTGTCCATCTGGCTTCGGTGGGGCAGCATAAGAGCTTATCTTTCTGGAAACGTGTTTAAAATGCTTCTCAAATCCACTGAGATCTCGTTATAATTGTTTGAAAGAAAAAGCACTCACAGAGGATGAGAGTGTGTACGGGTGTGCCTGTGTGTGAGGCCCAGGCAGGGGAGAGCTGTATTCTGAGAGCGGCATCGGCCTGTGTTTCCTGTGAGTTTGAGGTCCTGCCAGCCTCTGCCCACACCCATTGAGTTGTGTCTCTCCAACTGACCTCCTGCAGCTGAGCAATTTCGCCGTGGCGAGTGGAGTCCCTTACTTGCTAGAGTCAGCGAGTGTGAACCATCGCTTTGTTTCATATTCAGTATTTTCATATTTACTCATCTAGTTGATTCTCTCGGCCTTAGTGAATGCCTGACTTGACTTTTCAAATGTTACACTGTCTAATCACGGATAACTTCTTTTGTGTGTTTGTGTGGTGTGCATTAGTGGATCCATATTCCTATGTGTATGCAGGCACGTGCACGCACGTATGGGCGCACGTGGAGGGTAAGTGACAACTTGGGTACCATTGTGGGGGTCACCACCCCCCTCTCCAGGGTCAGGGCCACCATCCGTCCACCATACCTGACATTTTATATGGGTGCCGGGGATCAAACTCAATCTCTTGGCCTTTTGGGGGCAAGGACTGTTTTCTCACTGGATCCCCACCGCCTCTTCCTAGAATGTTTCTGAAGGCAAATCTGACATGCTGAACTATATATGTGATCACTCTTCTAATTCTTGAGCAAAATCTCACCGAACATGTTTGTAAGTGTAGACAAACTTCCCATTTTCTCTGTAAAATGATTTATATTTATTAGTTTACTTGAAACTAGGTGAGTAAAGATCAGGTAGTATTCAGTAGTACCTATTATCTATATGATAATAAATTTTTTTCACTATGTAAAACCTAAAAAATTTCAGGATAAATTCTATTCAACTTTCAAAATGTTCGAAGAAAGTGTAAATTACTATCTATGTTTCATGAAAACTTTCTTTAAAATATTCATAGTCTAAGCAGTCATCTTTTTCAAAATTGTCTCTAGTAAAGTCAACCATCTGAAAAACATTAAAGTAACATATCTGCACATTTCAAATACCTTAATGTATCTGATTTCATTTGCTGTTTACAGTAATTCTTTGGGGTGACAGTCCAGGTGTTATTTTCTCATTTTCTTAAAGAAAACACCAGGGTTGCTTTCCGTAAGTCTCATATCTCATTGTAGACCCTCCTGGTCTTGAACACACGTCTTATGACACAGTATAAGACTAGAATTAAAATTCACATATGATTCAAGTAGAGGAGGGTCAAAGAAGCCCAACTATCTTCATACTTTTTGTGATCCGACTGCTAATACACTGAAAATCTGAAGAGAAAAATCCTTCTATGGCGCAGAAGTTAGGACAGGTATATTTATTTTTAAAACCATGGGAAATTTTGCCATTTATAGCATGGGTTTGGAAGGTCAGAGGGAGGTAACAACTCTGGACATCTGAAGAGAATGGGCTGAGCACACGACTGATTAACTGTGAGGTACTAAGATGGAAGGGACCCAAACACGAATGTCACCAATTGACTGGAGCCAACCCTGTCTGGATATCAACCTGAACCACAGCCACTGTGGAAAATATTACTTTTAATTTTCTTCTGTTTTAAAAAATAAAGCAGTGGTTTAATTTTAGCACCCTACATCAGAAGCAACTGTTTCCTTCAGCTCCCACATCTGTTCAAGTCCAACTGGACATTCGAAGCCCCTTTGTGTTTGTCTCCTTCTGCCAGATATTCTGTCCGCGAGAGAAGGTCAGCAATCCTCTCACAAAATAGTATCTCAAATCTGATGCCTCGTCCTGGATAATCACCGCTTATTTAATTATTTAATCTGAGCTAATTTTAAAAACATAATAACATAGATTGGCTCTTCTCGTTTTGATTTCTTAAAAATGGCATTCAATTACTTCACATATATTTTTCCCGAGTCCAAGATAAGGAATTTGGACCTAGTTCTTAGAAATAGGAGCTAGAGACAATCTTACCTCTGGTATTCTCATGACGTAACTTCCATGGATCAAACAGCTTTCACAGTTATCGTTATTTAAAAAAAACACCTCTCCACTGTAGTCAGCCAGCTGCAATCTTTCCCTGCATTGCAAGAGATCAAATCTAAATTTAACTTGCTGACTATTAGCCAAGTCTGCCAGAGTGTCAGTGAGCACAAGGCCCACCCACGCCCACATTCTGAAGGTCGGTGCCATCCTAACTTTCCTCCCAGCCATAAAGAAATCTTAGAGGTTTTCTATAATTTACCATCCACATGTGAGAGTTACTCTGTGTCTTATTTTCACTTTGCTTTTTATTTTATTTTTTATTTTTTAGGTGTTTTTTTTAATTGTCCATAATGAGTTACAATATTTAGTGGGCAAACAATGAGTTGCTATCCCCGATTCCCCTCCCCACTCCGCTGGATAACCTCCTCCATGGTCGTCTGGATCAGTCCTTGTGACAGGGGACCATGGATAGCCTAGTATTCAGCCAGGTTCTCCTGGCCATGCCTCTGGATAATCTCCCCCACCATGGCTCTCACAATCTTTCCTTTTAAATTGTTTAGAAATATACAGAATTAGGATGCTATCCACTGACAATTTCCTCTTACCCCCTTGATTCATACATTCTCTATGCTTTCTGGATGTGACTTTCTTAATGAATGTATTTCAAAAAGCTATATACAGACACAAGCTTGTAAATTATAGACTCCCTCAGACTTTGTCTTAGAACACTCTCAGAAAATTCTCTGTAGCCCCCTCTTAAAGAAACGAGTGTATAATTGAATTTTATTTGATTGCACTTCTTTTCACTTGGTGCAAAGTCTTTGTTCTGTTTTCATTTCATTTTTGCTCACAGCATCTGTTATTCCTCTGTAGATGACATTTTTTTATTTCCTCTTCTCCATAAATGTATTTTCTTTAATTTTGCTATTATTTATTTAGATGTGGAGTTATTTTTGTCATGCTTGGAATTTGTTGCATTGCTTTAATTTGAAAATTCAAGCCTTCACTTTAGATTAATTGCCAAGAACTAACTCTTGTTCTATTGTTTTCCTTCTATTCCTTTTTTTCCCTCAGCATGCAATTTATGAATCGATTCCATCTTTTTATTTTGTGTTCCATCTCTCTTCATTATGGTTTTATATTCTACCTCTTAACCTCTGTCTCTGTTATTGTTGGGTCAATTTCTTCGTTCAATCTTTAAAGAAAGTAAATATGTCTTACGGTTCAGTTTATCAAATTTGATTTTACTTTTTAAGTCTACCAAGTGTTTTTTCTCCACGTTGTCTTATGACCCGTAGGTAGGTAGTTCCAAGTCTTCTACATTTCAATCATTTCTAAAAATACTTATTTTGTATACTTTGTCAGATTCTTTCTATTATTTCATATCACTGCAATCTAAATCTACAATTTACTATGCTCTGGGAGTCTTTTTAAAGTGAGATTATATTCCTGGATATTTTACAATTTTTAGTTATAACCCCATCAGCTAGTGAGCTAACTGCTCTGGCATTCAGTTCTTGTTTTATTTCTGGTCCTTGGTAAAACTATTTATTTGTGCCTGTATGTATGTATGCATTTAAAAGCAAGAATTTGTTTAATCTGGAATTTATAGCTATTGTAAGAGAAATATTTACAGGCAATTGCTGTTATACTTTTCACATACAAATAAAATTGGCATGAATTTGTTTCAGGTAGCACTTTAAGGTAAATACACAACCCTACAAAGTATGGAATATTAGGTCCTTGAAGAGTATTGTACCTCATCCTAAGGCCACTGGACTGTTGAGGTGAAGATGGCCATTACTGAACCTCCAAGATCAAAAAGATGTTTCTCATGAAATAATTTATTTCTTAATCAATGAATCCTGCTTTCACAATATTATTTGTTCTTTTTTGCTGTTGTTGTCTTTGGTCTTGGTTTTTTGAGGTAGGCTCTTATTCTAGCCGAGGCTGACCTGGAATTCACTCTATCTCAGGGTGGTCTTGAACTCATGGCGATCCCCTCCTACCTCTGTCTCCCAAATGCTGGGATTAAAGGCAATCACCACCACACCTAGCCTTATTTATTCTTGAGGTAAATTAATCTGATTATTTTCTGAGGTGATTTGAAAATTTCTGTTGTAATGCATGTTTTCTATTACCATATGTTTAATCACTGTGTTGATATAAATATTCCACTGAGAGTCATTTTATAATTCTGAATTAGGTCAACTTTTATATTGTTACTAAATGTTTATGCAGTTTTGGGGGTGTTACTCGACTTCCTTTCTAATGAAAATCACAGTCACTCTAGGTCACTTGAGTTATTCTTTAAAAGCAAAAAGGCATGACAGATCCATAGTTCTGTGCCATTTTTTTAATGATTCACCAATTTTCTCTTCCTCTGTAGTGTACATGAAATGAGTGTGAAGCTACAATGTATTTTATTTCAAGGTTAAAATGTTTAGGTGTTTTATTATTTTTTTTGTATAGTAAAGTGACTAATTACTATTCTCCAGGGTAGGAGCAATTCATGTCAAGAAATTATGAAATTTTATGTAGCTCTGATCTTTGCTCAGGTGGCCCTTCATGTAATAGCAGATTAATGCTGGTCTCTCATGAAACAGATGGTCTGTGAATCAGTGTAAAAGTGTGTGAGCTATGAAAATGTATGTAGTAGCTACATGTAATTACGAATAATACAACTGTTACAATTATATTACCTGTATAAATTTCAAAAAAACCATCATACAAAATTCATCTAAGTTATGTTTGGATATATGCATAAGTACTACATTGAGGAAAATGTATTCATTTTTTATGTGCCAATTAATTTAAGATTCAAAATTTATTTTTTCTTTAAATATAAAGAAAACGAAACTTGTTAAAATTTCAAAGCACTTATTATTACTTCATTAAATTTTTAAAATCTTTTAAAAATGTACAAAAATATAATATTCTCATCCATTCTACTAAGCTACTTGGGAGCTATTTGGGATTTAGAGAAATGAGGAGTAACGATCAGAAAAGAAATTAAGCTTAATGGAGCCAAAATAGACAGTGTGTGTTGTTTTGAAAATGGCAGTCAATTAGAGGAAGCACGGTCAGTCTCTCTCGACAGTCTAGCAGAAAGGGTAAGTAAGAGTCCATTTTTTGAGCCGTCATCTAACAAAAGTTTCTGGGAGTAGGAAGAGCATTAAAAATTCAACCTGAAGGATGAGGTGAAGTCACGTTCTTAGCTCCCCTGTTTGCCGTAGGAAACCTATGGTATCTGCCATCCTCTTCCCTGCTTTACTGGACAGAAGCAAATGACCGTGAAATGGAAGAAGTCAGACCTAAAGAGTCACATGGAAAATCTCCCATTTCCTAGGATTTCCATTACTTATATGAGTAATAAGACACTGAGATTTGGTTATTTGCTATATCAGCACATTATGTAACTGACAAAAATAAGTTACACCATATACCTCAAACTTAAAATATCTAGCAAACATAAAAATTGATTTCAAAGACAGTAAATTATATGACATTAATAAATATTCTTAGCTGTTGTTAATAACTGAAATAGAAAAACTAACACTAATAGTACTAGACTTTGAGGAGCCGTGGCTTTAGAATAAAACTTTAAAGCAGAAAATAGCAAATGGTCAATGAGTATTTGCTGAATCAACTCTCTAGAAGCATCCTAAACCATGCATGGTGGTACCTGTCAGGTGACATCTAATCCTTGCTATGGTGGTACCTGTCAGGTGACATCCTAAGCCATGCTATTTTGGTATCAGTCAGGTGACACTTGAGCAAGAATTTTTTATCCTAATCTCAAAGGTAACAAACCATACTCTGTCATACTTTGCTGGTCATATGGGCAAAACCCAGTACTGGTACCAGTGAGAAGTTACACTCAGAGGTAACTGCATAAGAAGCCAGTGATTATTGGGGGGAGATATATTGAGGGTACTACAATGTACATGTTATAATTTCTTTGATGTTCATGAATGTAAATTAATTAGTATTAACACTGAAAAATACTGAGGCATATTGTAGTTTAGATATAAAATGTCTTCCCCATGCTGTGCCCACCAAAGGCTCATGTGTGCCATTAGGCTTGCTTGCCAGCTTTTGGGAAGTCATTGGACCATGAGGAATCTTTGCTCATCAATGAATTAATCTATTCATTGAGTCATCATTAGATAACATTCTCAGGAGAAGGAGGAATTAGGAGGTGAGGCAGAGGTGAAGGAAGTAGGTCTCCAGTCTGTGGGCTGGAAGGTAGACCTTGTTGCTTACCATCTGTTCTTTCTCTCTTCTGCTATAAAGTCGGGAGCCTCGTGCCAACACGGACTTCCTACCATGAGGTCTGTCTCTGCACAGACCACAGTGATGAGACCAGGTGACCATGGACTGGAAACTTGAACTCTGAGGCCAGGTAAACTGTTCTTTTCTTGGCTGACTTTCTCAGCTTCCTGTCAGCAGTGGAAAGGAGGTGAGCGCAGGTGAGAAGGAGTAGCATTTATTTATAGAGAAATGCAAGCTTGTTTTGGAATAAAGCCTTTACATAGATGTATGTAAAACACAGAATACGTACAGAAAAGTCATGCTTCTGTACAATGCCCCTTCTCTCAGCTTACCTGCCTTCCTTCTTTAGATTTTCTTTCAAAGGAAAATTATCTCAAAAGGTCTTCAACTAGCAGAACACCATACAGAACAATATTTTTCTAATTATTTATTGAAACACATAAATTTGCATACATGTCTAGCACACAACATGATGTCTTGAAATAGTACGTGTGAGAGATATTCATATTGATTGTCAACTTGATTAGATGGAGCTGTGTGGGGTTTCCTGATTAGGTTAATTAATGAAGGTGGGAAAGCCCATCTGAACTTGGTCAGCATCATTCTGCAGGCTGGGCTCCTGGTGTAGAAAACAGAGCTGGCTGAGCAGCAGC
>PVHP010030954.1:0-21360 GCA_004024765.1 Zapus hudsonius | reverse complement strand
TGCTTCTACCAAAGTCATGGGTTCTCAGCACCATTCCAAGAAAGAAAGAAAAAATACACTAACCAAACATCCTTGGGGCCAGGGATAAAGAGCTTACCTCACAAGCATGAGTGCCCAAGGTCCACCCTCAGACTTAAAAGCTGTTGCAGGTGTCTGTGATCCCAGGACTCTGCTTTCAAGATGAGAAGTGGAGAAAGAATTTCCCAGAAGTCTCAGTGAGTGCAGCAAACAAACAAAAGAACCAGGGCAGGGCAAGATTGAAAGAAACCTGCCTCAATGAGGCAAGGATGCCCTCTGACCTCTTACACACATGCCATGACCCAATGCTGCACACTGCACTCACACCCATGAGCACGTCTACATGACCACACACACACACACACACACACACACACACACACACACAAAATACAAATAAATAACTTAAAAAAAAAGACATTTCAGCTGCTTCCAGAAAGCTCTGCAGGGAAGTACGATGTTCTCTTCGTCTGAAGGAAATATGTGAACCTACAGAGACCTCTTTCTTTTTGTTTGGAGAAAAGACAGCTGCCCTTTTACAGCTCTTAAAATGATAATGGCAGATAAACCAAAATTTTTGTGTACTCATGTGTTCCATTCCATGGGAAGTTAGGTGGAGTGGCAGGTTATTATTTTCTAAACGTGGTCACCAAAATATATACCATTCCACAAACTTTTCTTCGAATGTAACCATGGGACTTTCTGGAATCTAGGTGGATGGGGGCTGATTTCTCTACCACTTCAACCTGAGTGGATCTTCAGGTCTGCTTCAATCAGCTGATTGGGACCAAAGTGATGGCTCGTAACCTCTGAGGCCAGAAAGGTTTGGAGCATCTACCTTGCTTTCTTGGGACATTTGCATCTGAACTTGACTGCCATGTTGTGAGGAAGCCCAACAGCCATGTGGAGAGGTCACATGTATTGCTCTAGCTCCCAGCTTCTCAAACTGCCACCGGATGAAATTCATTCAAAATCAAAAGTGTAATGAGTGCGGTATTTAGGGCAGCCCTCACTCACCTGTGTTGCACGGTGCGACTTCACTATGGCCTTGGTTCTGAACACACATGTGATTTTGCATCTCACATGCCCTCATCACACCTTGCAACACCACCCCATGCTGTCACTGAGTGCTGTCTGAAACACCTCAGCTCAGATTCGAGACTACTGTGTGTCTGAATCCAGCTGTTTTTGCTGTAAGTTTTCTGCTCTTCTAGGAATATAATTGTTTAATTATAAAAAAAAGACATTATCCTATCGTCATTCCTCAGCATGTATTAAGTTAGTGTGTCATTGTATTGTGCCAGAATGTTTAATTTTTAAAATTACTGCTTTACCTGCTAATTAGAGTCTCATAAAAATTATTTAATAAATTTTGGCTTTGGATTAAGACAGAGTTTTCAACAATTTTTGAAAATGGTCCTTAACATACCTCTGCCATTTTGTGCTATATATTTATGTGAAGTGGCACCTTCAGCATTGGTGATTATAAAAATCACAATATTTCATCAACTCTGAATAACATTGAAACTGCTCTGCATCCCTCAGTGTCAAGATTTAATTCTTCCTGTAAAAGTAAATAAGCACATTCATCTCATTAGTATGCAGATTTGCTTTCAACTTTAATAAGTGCTAAAGTTATATGTACACCAAAAATTGTTTTAAAATAAATTTCTGTGTGAGATCTATTTATTATTATTATTATCAGTGATGTTTCATTTGTATACTGATTATATAGAACTGTATACTCAGGGTCGTATAAAAGTTTCTTGAGTGAAAAGGGGTCTCACAGAGACTCTTTAGATGATGGGGGGCAGCTAGCTTTTCAGCCTCCAGCTGATGCCGCAGGGGACCTGCTGAGCTCTGCCCACTTGAAGATGGGGGAGCAGAAGAAGTGATTATGAGAGATTGGAGCCTCTAAGCTCATGTGGCTTGGGTGCAGCAGTAGGTGTCTGAATTGGTTGTTATCATCTGTTCTGCAGTGAACTTCAGGCAAACATGCAGGAAGGTTCTCCAGGGAGACAGGCCTGAGTCTCACTGGGGAGCCACAGAGCAGTGAGAATGAAAACACATCCACAACATGGATCTGACTACATGGACCCCCTTGAACACATGCTATGTGAAACACGCAACGCATGGAATGATCTGGATGATGTCATTTTCCCAAGATCCTTAGAACACACATATCAATGTTATGCTTTGTTTATGGGACTGTATAGGCAGTAAGGGTCCTAACATCCAGGGAAGTAGTACACATGGGGTAATTGTGAAATTTCAGCATCGTCTCTAACATTTTACTTGAGAGAGAGAGAGAGAGAGAGAGAGAGAGAGAGAGAGAGAGAGAGAGAGAGATACTTAGATAGATCCCCAAACTGAAGGCAAAGCAAAACCTACAATGTCGACATATGTTAAATCTGGGTGACAGAAATATATGAATATTGTTATTTAATTTAATTTAAAATATTCGTTATATATGTTACATATTAATGTTCACACAATTAATATTACAATTCTGTTTCATAGTTAAATGTAAAAATCTTCACTCAAATAAAATGACGGCCATAGGATAGTCATTTTGTCTCTTGTGATTTTTCTGTGCCTCACATACTTGATCACATAGGCAGTTAATTAAAATAAGACCTTGGGCCCCTGATCATTTAATTCAAATACCTCTCCCTTCCCATTGTGCACAGTTCCTTCTGACTGTACTCAAGGACTCTCCTTTTAAGAAACACCCAGCAGGATTGGGGGTGTAGCCCAGTGGCAGAAGCCTTGCCCAGCATGTGCTAGGTCATGGGTTCGATCCTAAGCACTGCAAAAAAAAAAAAAAAAAAAAAAAAGAAAGAAAGAACTGATGGTCCCTTTACGTCCCTGCCTTTACACAAGATGGTGCTTCTCTGTGAAGTAACAATCCCAGAGATTTAGCTTTGTAAATCATTCTCTGGTCTCAATGTGTGCTGTCAGTGTTCATTCATCTACCTTGGGCTGAGTACTTTGTATGTGGCAAGCATTCTGTCAGATGCTCTTCCACTGCGCCTCCTGCTTTTATTCATGTGTGTGTGAGTGTGGGCAGGAACACACAACGGCAGGTGGGGGGGTCAGAGGACAACTCTGGGGCTCATCCTCATCTTTCTACCTCATCTCAAGCAGGTTCTCTTTCTGGATCTCACTCTGCTGGGTTCTTCTGAACTTCGGAGGAAACTCTCCTGTCTGCATCTCTAGTCTCACCATCATGGCTTCTGAATTGCCCTCTTCCTGTTGCAAAGAAATGCCCCTCTGAGTGTAAGTTGGTAGCTGGAGACTTGAACCCAGGCTAGCATGCTTTTTGTGAGCCACCAGCTCGGATGAGCAGTGCACTTCGCCTGTGGGCATTGTGGCACCTTCACAGAGGCCCTGCTTATTTTCCCAAGATAAAAACAGAATGACATTCACTTTATGGAAGAAACCTAAGCAAGAGGACTGTTCAGCTGAGAGCTTCCATCTCTGGACAGGTGCCCTGGAAGCTCCATCAGGAAGACTAGGGCTGGAGAAATGGCTGAGTGGTTAAGAGCACTCACTTCCTGTGAGTCTGGGGAGGCCTGAGAGACTATTAAGCTCAATCCTAGGACCCACGTGGCTATGTGCATCAACATCTGTAACCCTCATCCCACAAGGGAGCAGAGACCCTAGAATTGCAAGAGCTCATGAATAATAATAATAATAAAAACATGGAGGAAGAGCGATGGAGTGAGTCTCTGGATGGCTACTCCTGGCACTGCAGATAATTATGCTCAGCTTGTCACAGGCCAGTGAATGGGTGTTGTACAGGCACATACATGTGCATACACTATAACACACACAAGACTAATAAAATGTGTATATTGTTCATTTAACATGGTGCTTAGAGTGTTCTAAATAATTTACATTGATTTAGGTCTGTGAATAAAATGGACTGCTGATTTTGGTTCCATGACAGAAGCTCCTGGCTAGCCTGGAACTCACTATGTAGCCCGAGCTAGCCTTGAACTTGCCATCATGCTCCTGCTTCGGGATTACCCCTGTGCTGTTTGGTTTTCAGGGAGCAGAGTGTGTTCTGGATGCTGTTAATGGTGATCGAGTCAGAATCCGTGGAGAGGGGAGAATGGAAGGAGGAGACAGTGTCTTCGTGTAAGAGTTTTGTCACATTGTCACCAGTGGTGGGAAGACGGCTCCAGCGGTGCAGCTTCTCTGAGCAGAGGAGGTACTTTTGTGACACCCTGGGGGCCTGTGTGGCAGGCTACTTCGAGGAGTGATCTGCATTGTCACACGAGATGCTGAAAAGATTCCTGGATCAACCTTCTCCTCTCAGGCAGTTTGGGAAGAGTTGTCATGAGTGCTTTAATTTCAACACCACTGAAACCCTCCTGTTGTGACTAGGAAGCTATAGAGCCACACGGGACAGCTGAAATCAGGTATCCAGGTGACAATGTATCTTGGTTTCTTGTCTTAGTGTTGACTTCTGTCTTCCTGCTGTTCAGCATCCCCCAAACACTTAGGAATATAGTGGTTAACAGGCCAAGCCCCTGTGTGACAATTTTGCTGAAGGGTAGACATTACTAGTAAAGTAATGTTTTTCAGGTCTATGCTACATTCTAGCTGGTTCCGTGAAAGAATTAAGAGGAATTATTTAAAGGTTGGTCTTGGGCTACGGAGATGGCTCAGTGGGTAAAAAGCACTTGCTGAGCAAGTGTGGTGACCTGAGTTCAGATCCCTGGAAGGATGTAAAGCAGACATGTGGCACACATCTGTAATCCCAGTGTTCATATGGCGAGATGGGAGGCAGATAGGAGAATCCATGGATACCCAGGGCCAGTTAGCCTGGTGCATGCAGAGGTGAACAAGAGACCCTGCCTCGGCCTGGAGAGATGGTGCTAGCTTGCAAAGCCTGATGGCCCAGAGTCGATTCCCCAGTACCACTTAAAGCCAGATGCACAAAGTGGCACATGTTTCTGGACTTCATTTGCAGTGGCAAGAGTACCTGGTACAATCAATCTTGTTCTCTCTCAAATAAACAAATAAATAAAATATTTCAAAAAAAAAAAGAGCCAGACTTGGTTGTGCACACCTTTCGAGCCAGCCCTTGGGAAGAGGATCACTGTGAGTTTGAGGCCAGCCTGGGACTACAGATGAGACCCTGCCTTAAAGAAATTTATAAAAAGAAACCCTGCCTAATAAGGTGGAAGGTGACGACCACCACCCAAAGATTTCCTCTGACCTTGACTGTTGTGTTCTTCATATATGCACCTGTGCACATGAACGCACACACACTTCACATACACACAATGATTATTGTTTGAAAAGTATTTCTTAATGCTTGGTCTCTGTACTCAAAAATCTTAAACCTTAACTACACAAGTGAAATAAACACCAGTGAAAAACAGCTGAGAATATTCTTTAGGCTAAGGTTTCAAATGCATATGAGTAGAAATTAGACCGAAACCCCCAACTTCCTATTCTGGCTCTCACCCTCTTAGATCTTCTAGTCAGCAAAACTTAGGTGATCCTTACCTGAACTGATGCTAAAATTAGTGATGTGGTTCAGGGACTTTTTTTCCCTAAGGAAAACAATAGAGAGATCCCTAGGAAGCTGCTGTTATTATGTCCCCCCAGTAAAAGCATCTGATAACATTCAGCATCCCTTCATGAGGCTTGTAGGTCAGGGAATAGATGATACTAACTTTGATTAAGGAAGAGGATGCATACATATGTCATAATCTCAAATAGAGAAAATCCTGAGCAACCCACTGAAGAAGTACAGAGCAACAAAAAACAAACAGTTCAGCAATGCTGTGGCAGTCAGTCACATGCCGCTGAGATGAATCTTCAAACCAGGCACAATTTGGAGGAGGAAAGTATTTATTGAAACTACAGATTGAGGGGAAGTCCTGTATCAACGAAAGAGGTTGTCCCTCTTTCACAGGTCCAAGCAGAGAGAAAAACCCATCACCTACACCACACACACAGAACAGAGAGCAGGCAGGAGGACAAGCAGAGAATTTCTTCCCCTTTATATAGCCTTAGGGTGGGGTCTTACAACCTTTCCCCAGACTTAATGGCTTCCTCATTCTCTGGAATTTCCTTCCTGCATGGCCCACACAGGAAAGGATGTTTACTTCTAGCTTCTTTGAGCTTCTTTGCATCCTGTCCCTTACTGAGAGGCTGCCTTCCTATAAACATCCTCAGAGACCTACCCAAGATAATTAAAAAAAGATCAAGTTGACAACAAAACCTAACCATCACAGATGCCATGGAGTTCAGGAGCAATATGCAAGAATCAGTTGTGTCTCTATACACAACCAATGGACATTGAAGATGAAACCAAGGAAACAATTTTATTAACAAGAGCATAAAAATCCTAGGAAGAATTTGACAAGTATAAACCATGGGAGCTTTGGAGATTGTAAAATGCTTACTTTGCAAGCATGAGGACCAGAGTTCAAGTCCCAGAAGCCACAGAAAATAGCCAGGTGTTGTGGGGTATGCTTGTAACCCCCATGATGGGAAGGTGGAGGCAAGAGGATCCCTGGGGTTCACTGGCCAGCCACTTTAGCCTATTTGGTGAGCTCCAGGCCACTGAGAGATCCTATCTCAAAAAAAGTAAAAATAAATAATAAATGAAATGACATTCATGTGGAATGACCTCTGATCTCCACATACATGTGTACACACATGTACACACACACCCCTCCACGCACCCATACGCATAAACACACACCGACACACAAAGAAAATATTAACCTCTTATACTGTGAAAACTATAAAATATTCTTGAAAGAAACTAAACATCTAAATAAATGGGAAAATATATCCTGGGTTGAAAGACATAATATTGTCAAGATGTACTTCCTTGGCCACACATTCAGCACATGCCCTAGTAGATATCAGCTGTCTCTTTTAAACATTTTCATTTACTTATATATTTACGTGTGTGTGTGTGTGTGTGTGTGTGTGTGTGTGTGTGTGCCAAAGCCTCTTGCCACTGCAAACACTAAATGCTTGTGTCATCTTTTATGCATCCAGCTTACATGTAGGCAGGGCAATTGAACCTGGGACACAGGCTTTCCCAGCAAGCACCTTTCCCTGCAGAACCATCTTCCCTGGCCCTCAGCTCTCTCTTTTGCAGATATTGGTAAACTGATCCTCAATTCTATGTGGAAAAAACAAGGAAGCCACAGTAGCCAAATAAAGAAAGAAAAACAAAGTTGAAAGACTCATAATTCCTGATACTTCAAAGTGTGGGACTTTCTACATGAGAATAAATATGAGAACTTGGAATGTAATGGAAGGTCTAGAAATAAACCTGCACATCTATTGTTGGTGTGGAGAAGAATGGCAAGAAATTCCAGTGGCTGAAGAGCCATCTTCTTAACAATGGGGTATCGGGAACAACAGGATACCCATGGAAAGGAGAGACTAGAGCCCTACCTCATATCATATTCAAAACTTAATTCATAAGTGGTCATAAACCTACACATAAAACCCCTCTAAAACTCTTAGAATAAAAGAAAATCATCATGACGTTGGCTTGTAAATGGTTTCTTCAAATGACTTTAAAGGCACAAGTGACCAACGGAAGTTCGATTTCATCAAAATAGTATCGTGATTCAAAGGACAACATGAAAAAAGGAAAAGGCAGCCCGCAGAGTGGGAGAGAATATTTGTAAATCACAGAGAAGGGCAAGGCTTGAATCTAAAATATATAAAACACTCTTACGGTTCAATAATAAAAAAGACCCCAATTTGAATAGTAAAAGATCTGAATAGACATTTCTCCCACTCACATATACAATTGACCAACAAGCAAAGATAGTCAACATCATTGACATCAGAAAGCTGAATATCAAAGTTATAGAGAGAGGGGCTCAGTGGCTATTGCAAAGCCTGCTGGCCTGGGGCCAATTCCTCAAGTGGACAAAAAGACGCATGAGTACTGCAAGAGATCCTGGCATGCACACATGGACCCATGCCTGTAGAAAAATACTGCTTTACTCTCTGTAGGATGGTTAAAATCAAAAGTCAGATACCACCGGGCATGGTGGTGCACATCTTTAATCCCAGCACTTTAATCCCAGAGGTAGAGGTAGCAGGATCTCCGTGAGTTCAAGGCCACCCTGAGACTCCATAGTGAATTTCAGGTTAGCCCGGGCTAGAGAGAAACCCTACCTCAAAAAAAACCCCAAATAAACAAACAAACAAACAAATAAATAAAAGCAAAAATAGTCAGATAACAATAACTGTTGGATGGGAAGAAAGGGAGACTGGGGGCATGCAGGTGGCATGACTGGAGATGGCACAGTCCCTTTAGAAAACAGTTTGACAGGGCTGAAGAGATGGCTTAGCAGTTAAGACATTTGCCTGCAATGCAGAAGGACCTGAGTTCAATTCCCCAGTGCCCATATACAGCCAGATGCACAAAAGGACGCATGTGTCTGGAATTCATTTGCAGTGACTTGGAGGCCCTGGTGTGCCCATATTCTCTCTGTCTGCCTCTTTCTCTCTCTCTCTCTCTCTCTCTCAAATAAATAAATAAAATATATTTTAAAAAAGTTTGACAGTTCTGCAAAAAATTAAACAGTTTCCAAATTAGCCTCTGACCCACAATTCCACTCCCAGCTGTATACCCAATAGCAAAGAGAACACATATCCTCACAGAAGAAATCTGTGCACAATATGCACAGCCGCTTCACTTATACAGCAAATGAAAGGTAGGAACCACCATCGATGGATATATGAATAAATAAAATATGACATATTTGTACAATAGAATATGAACTTAGCTAAAAAAAAAAAGGAGTGAAATACTGGTACCCTCTGAACATGGATGAGCCTGGAAGCATTCTATGGGAAAGAAGCAGACCTGATGGGCTCTATGGTTCCATTTGGATGAAATGTACAGAACAGTCTAAGAAAGACTGAGGATGACAGCTAGAGGGGTTGGGCTTTCTTTGGGGGTGTGTGTGCGATGTTCTAAAAGTGATCGCAATGATGGACACGCAAGTCAGTGAATAGATTAAAAATCATTGCACTGCATTATTTAAATTGGTAAATTATTTAAATTCATAAGGGTAAAGCTTTAACTGCTACTGGAACCATTAGACATCAGTTATCCTGGGAAGGGGAGATGGTTCAGTGGGTAAAGTGCTTGCTGTGTGTGTTCAAGCCTTTGGCACTGTCTATGAGGAGTGTCTAGATTAGGTCATTTGAGGTGGGAGGACTCACTGTGGGCAGCACTGTTCCCTTGGCAGTGGCCCCAGACTGAATCAGTAGGAGAAGGAGAGGAGCAGATTCGTGGCTTTCTGTGGACTGAATGTGAGCAGCTGTTTCTAGCTCCTGCCTCCCCCTTCATCATGGACCATAACTTCCAACTATGAGCCTTGCCTGGTTGTGTTTTGTCTCCTCTCCTCCACGCCCACCCCCAGGCCCCTGGCCCATTTTACACACTTCGTGATTGCTTTTGTGTCTATTTCCCTTCTGGCTCTGAGCACACACAGTTTCACAGTGCTTTTGTGTGAGCTGGAAAGGGTTGGTTTTGCTTGAGGTCAAGGAGTACTGTTGACTCAGCTCCAGGAGTGAGGAGACCATGGTTCCTTGTAGCCCTTAAAAACATTTGTTTTTAATTTAAAGAGGTTCTCGCTGTACCAAAAAGTTAATTAAAACCCTGCACTGCCTTATTCATCCACTTCATGTCTCATGAGTTCTGTTTCATTGAGACCTGGGCACATAGACCCTTTCTCTGCTTTCTGCTGGATAACATAAGAACCAGAGCTCTGAAGATCCTGCCCTGTTATCTTATATGTCAACCCTGGAGGTCTGTACTCCTCAGAACTGTGGCTTTTACACCCCAACATGGTCCAAGTGTGGGGTCAGGACCATCCCCAGGGAGGGCGTCCACTTGAAGGGTGCATGAGATCCCCCAAAGTACCACCTCCTATATTCTCACCATTCATTTTGATTCGCTCCATCATCCTAAGTTTGTACCATTAGTCTTACCATCGAGGTGAGAAAGCAGGTTCTGAATGGTTCCATGACAGGTCTAAGCAGGATTTGAAAGCCTGTTGTGCTTGATTCTTGGCCTGCCCACCCCTAGCTTTGGTTTGTAACCAGAACAATGTCCTCCACCCCCCACCCCCAAATCCTCACCTTAGAGTCCTATTTGTGCCTGGAAAAGACGATCTGGCTACCAAAAACACCCACAGAGCTCTGGAGGGAAAAAGGCACTGTGAGTCTGTGGGGGTGTTGCAGGGAGAGAGCCAGTTCCTTAGCCTTAGTCACGGGAAAGGTAAAGTTGAGGAGATAAGACCTAAAAAGTATGGGGGCTTCAGACAGGCTAATAATTTGCCAGCCTCCCCCCTGCCTCCTTTTTTTGAGGTCTGTGTTCAGTCTCCCTCTAGCCCAGGCTGACCTGGAATTCACTATGTAGTCTCAGGGTGGCCTCAAACTCATGGCGATCCTCCTACCTCTGCCTCCCAAGTGCTGGGATTAAAGGCATGTGCCACCACGCCTGGCTTGCCAGCCCTTTTAAATTAATGTTCTCTCCATATATTTTTGTCATTTTTTAAATTAAAAAAATGGGCTAGGGAGATGGCTTAGCTGTTAAAGGTAATAGCTTGGAAAGCATGATGAGCTTGGTTCCATTCCCCAGTGCCCACATCAAGCCAGATGCAGAAAGTGGTATGTGTGCCTGAAGTTTGTTTGGTGTGCAAGAGGCCCTGACATATCCATACTTTCTCTCTGTCTTTCTTTCTCTTAAATAAATAATAGTATTTTTAAAAAAAAAATGAAATAAATGCCCATGATAAAAACTTTAAAAACACTCCTATTCCATACTCCAGTCTCTACAGAGGGACAACCTGTTCTTTGTTTCTTTGGAGAAATATTCTATGAATGCATGCACACGCACGGACACACACACTTCTTTGGTTTTCACAATGGAAATCTACTCTGTGTGAACTGAAGTTTCAGAAGTTCCTCTCTCCACACCCTCAGTCATGAAAGGCAATCTCCCTCCAGCCCAGGCCTGTACACCTCACCATGCAGGACAAGAGCCTTGTTGCTTACTGGCCTCACATTACTGGGAAGGTAGCTTATTCAACCACAGGTTGCAATCAGAATGCTAAAATATCTCTCCCAAATCTCTCAAAGAAGATGCCAATAAACAGCACTTATTTTGTTTCAGTGTGTTTCCAGCATGCTTATGGTGTCTTATAGAATGCCTTTGGGACCTCATGCAAGTCTTTTTATAGCTAACACCAAAGACCCACCTCTCCCCAAGGAGGGTGGCCCAGTTCTCGGCACATCAGGAACAGCTTCTCTATTCCATCTCTGGGGCTGAGGAGTGGCTTTCACTTGGGGCTTTTCAGTCTCTGGGATGAAGAAGGTAATCAGTGTTCACAGGGATGTCTGTGGGATGGCTGGTAAGAGGATAGGTTGGGAAGAATCGAATTTGGAGCTTGATGGATGCATTCAAAGATTCAAATCTGGAGTGTGGTGGCTTGAATGCAAAGTGTACCCTGAGTGTTGGTGATTAAGCCCCGGACTTATTCCCCAGCTGATAGATCTGTTAAGCAAGTTTTTGGAACCCTTGGGAGGTGAGCCTTGTTGGAGGAAGTGTGTCACTTGGAATGGCCTTGGCATGTTATAGCCAATGGCTACAATCAACTCACTCTCTACCTCCTCCCTGCTGATGTGGAGATGTGACAGCAGATGTCTGCTCATGCCGTGCTCTCCCAGCCACAATGAAATTTCCCCTCAAAACTGTAAGTAGGAAAAAAAAAACCCTTTCCTTCCCTAAGCTGCTTCTGATGGAGTGCTTTGTCCCAACATTGAGAAAGAAACTGCTCCTTGGAGAAAAGAAAGGGAAGTGACTTCCCATGGAACCTGAGACTTTCAAACAGATGGGGCTTAATCTAAGTTCACCTTGGCCATCTTTAGAACACACACAGTCTTCGTGTTCTAGGCCAAGCAGATAAGAGTTCAATTGAGTCTGCTTCCTGAGCCACCTGTTGAAATAATCCTGGGTGCCTTCCCACATGCTTCCCTCTGGCGACAGATCTGGCCGGGCAGCAGGTGGCATTCTAATTATACCACCCATCAGAAACTTCCTCTGTATCTTTAATGGACCTTGACAATCCAGTGGTTTGTCATTCTGAGGCCTCTTAATTGGCTGTATGATTGACACAAGTATGGGGGCTTTTTATTTTAAGAATTGAAGGGAGCCTATGCCTTCAAAAATAGCTCACTTATATATGATGCCAGGAGACCTAGTTTGCACCCACCGTGGGCTAGAATCTGAGTTGTGCAGTTGCTCTGATTCTAGGTAGCTAACAGGAATGACAAAGAGAGAAAAGAAAGCCACTTTTTGTGTTTAGAATTTCTCCATCACCAGCCCTGGGCCCTCTGACATTCCCTTGCAAAAAGACCTCTTGAACTGCCTGGGCAGATGTGACCTCATACCTTGTTTTGTCTAGACTTTGTGTCAATCAGGAGTATTTGGGTTGCAAGTGATAGGAATCTAACTTTTTTCTAGTTCATGTAACTTAGAAGTTCAAGAGTTGAACTGCTTCAATTTACAGACATTTTCATTCTGGCAGCAATAGCCATAGATGACCCTAGTGGCTCACCATACCAGAAAAGAACATATTAGAACATATTCTCTCTCTCTCTCTCTCTCTCTCTCTCTCTCTCTCTCTCTCTCTCTCTCTCTCTCTCTCTCTCTCTCTCTCTCTCTCTCTCTCTCTCTCTCTCTCTCTGAATACAGCATCCACAGAACTCTCTGATTGGTCCTTCATAACTCACATGTTCTTCTCTTAGGGCGATCACTAGTGATAAGAAGGAGTTCTGTGATTGATTGGTCAGGCTCTGGTCATGTGTCAGGAGGTGCTGGGGTCAGCAATCCCAACAGATCACCTGAGATGGGGAAGCTCTTTCTCCAGCAGCACAGGGTGAAGCCCGACCAAGAAATCCATCAGCAGATGGAGACCCTGCTAGTTCCCGTGTCTCCACTTTTTCCCTCTGAATCTCCTGTCTTGGTCTGGCAGCATGACCACCTGCCACAGGTAGCCCTGAGTTGTCACATGTGTTGGTTGTGAATGTGTGAAAAGCTGGGACACTTGTCGGGGGGAGTGGCTTGCTGAGGACAGCACTGGTTGGGTGCCCTTGGATGCCAGTTGAATGGAGGAGAGGTCAGGCCTTTTGTAAGCTTCAAAGATAACGTTTCTTCATTTGAATTTTCTCCCCTTTCCAAGTGTGGGCCTCTCTCTTTCTCCTCCACATTGCCAATCTGTAGACTAGATGACTTGTGTTTCCAAAGTGAGGCAGTCATTTCATGAGCCCAGAAGATAAGATTTCCTGAACTCTATGTACAAAGCCCTGGGTTTGATCCCCATCACGACAAATTAATACGTAACCAACCAGAAGATTAAAATTCCTTTGGGAAAGATTGGCAGGTGATGAGAAGAAGCAGTGTGAAGCTAGAGTGGAGAACCTGAGAAGTTGAGGTTTTCCTTTATTCTGAAGGGTAAAAACCATGGAATGCCAGAGTGCAGAGAATGCTCGGCAAAGATTAGTCTGTACATGTGCTACAATAAATGGTTAGATTAAAGCAAGCTAAGTTTCCTCAGTGGGAGAAGAGAAAACACATGCAGTGATGAGCTAGACATTAACTGTTCCAGAAACAAAGTCACAGCCCTCTGTCCTGGAGTATTCTCTTGGAGAATCCTCTAGAAGGTGAGGGGATCAACCTACATCTGTCCACACAAATGTAGAGAGACAGGGCTTTCTCATCAAACAAAATGATCCTTTCAGCTTGTCTTTCTCACCGCCTCACGAGATGCCCAAGGATATAGCTGTCACCTTACATGACCAGACTTGGTAGCTCTGTAGTGGAATACTTCAAATAAAATGAGTTTTGTGTTGTTAGAGAAAAAGATAATGGATATTATTAGCACTAGCCATTTTTAAAAAGTTTTATGTGATATGATTCATATGTCATATAATTCACCCACTTAGTGTGTGTGTGTGTGTGTGTGTGTGTGTGTGTGTGTGTGTGTGTGTGTGTGTGTGTGTAGGCCAGAGGAAACCTTGAGTGTTGTTCCACAGAGGGGCCATCACCATTTTACTTTGAGACAAGGTCACTCTTCGGCCTGGCACTTGCCTAATTAGACTAGACTAGTTGACCATCGTGCCCCCAAAATCCACTTGTCTCTGATCCCCAAACTGGGATTCAAGTGTGCACCACCATATCTAGCAGCTCTCTAGCAATCATTCAGGTCTTGGTGTCAGATTGGGACTACTGAGTCACCCAGCCTCATGGACAGAGCAATTCCCAGTAGACAGCCCATACTGTATAAACGAGCCTAGTCCATCAGTCCCTTTGGAATAGATGCTCATTTTAGTGGTTGTATTCCTCTAGGAACCCTGACCCTAAGGTGGCTTTGGTGATCAAGGGGCCTGTGGGAGTCGCAGTGACCTGGCCAGATCCTAACTGGAGCTGTGAGGATGCAAGCGGGGCTACAGCTGGAACAACTTCATGGGAGGAGCCAGCAGATCTGAGAAGTGAGGATTCGGTACCTACCAGGGCTTTCAAAAAGCATCATTGAGGGCTGAAGAAATGGCTTAGTGGTTAAGGTGTTTGCCTGAAATGCATTAGGACAGGAGTTCGATTCCCCAGTGCCCAATATAAAGCCAGATGCACAAGAGGGCGCATGTGTCTGGAGTTCATTTGCAGTGGCTGGATGTCTTGGTGCGCCCCCCCTCTCTCTCTGCCTCTTTCTCTCTCAAATAAATAAATAAAATAAAATATTTAAATAAAAAAGCACCATTGACCAGGAAAGTGATCTCTGAAAGAGGGGCAAAGAGGAAGGATAGAAAGTCTTTGACTCTCCGACATCACTCTGAGAACATCCCAGTTTTGAAGCAATAGGAATTTGAAAGTCTTCTTGGGATACTGATGGCCAAAAAAAAAAAAAAATTACCCCACAAAACCCCAGACAGTAGTTATTAAAATGATGCCTCCATTTCATCAAAAGCAGTGTGCCTCTAAGGGTGTGATCTAATGTCTACCAGCTCAGACAATGCAATCAAAATTCTTAGGGAATAAGCTCGTTCCCTTCCTGGGGCCTGAGTGTTCATCACTGTTAAAGGCTCATGTTTGGAACTCTTGGGCCCCCAGTTGGTTGTGCTGTTTTGAAAGCTCCGGAGTTGTTGGAAGTAGAGCCTGGCTGGTGGAAGTGGGTCCCTAAGCATGGGTCTCTGAAGGTCACTCCTGCCCCTGGTTCCATCTGGAGTTCTGGTCCCATTGTTCCTGACACCATGAAGCCCACCATGCCTTCCACACCACGATGAACTGAAACTTTTGCAAACATGAGCCCAGTAAGCCTTTCCTCCTTCCCTTAAGCAGTGTCTGCGAAGTATTAGGTTACAGTAAGAAACGTAACACACAGCACGTTCCCTAGCCTGTAGTGAGCTCGTCTTTGATGGTAGACAGCGATGGGAGAGGCATGTGTAAGGAGAGGCTGAGGTGATCATCTCAGATGTGGGTTTTTTTTTTTCCTTTCACCCAACCCTCGCCCCACCTTGGTCTGAAGACATCTGGTCCAGTTGCTAGAAGTCTTGCCCAATTTTGTTCATGATGGCAGTAATAGTTTACAAATGTCACCACAAGCACCACCACAGTTCAGAAATGAAATCAGAGCAGTATGTCTGTGAGGATTTTTTTTCCTCTTTCAAAATTTCCCATCGCTTCCCTAGCATTGATGTTTTTAAAAACTCTAAGATGTAAGGTTGGCCATGTAAGATAGCTCAGCAGTTAAAAGCACCTGTTTGCAAAGCCTGCCAGCTCAGGGTTCAATTCCCCAGCACCCACAAAAAGCTGGATAGGCAGTAGCAAAAAACCCTAGTGCCCACCCCACATAGATGTGCAAATAAATAAATAAAATTAAGAAAATAAGTTTAAGCTGTCTTTATTTCAGCAGCACCTTGAGAATGCACATGGGTTTTATTCCACAAAACACACCATAGGGCTGGGGAAATAGCTCAAGAGTTAATGGCAATTGCTTGCAAAGCCTGCCAGCCTAAGTTTGAGTCCCTAATACCCACCTAAAGCCACATGAATAAAGTAACACATGCATTTGGAATTTGTTTGCAGCAGCAAGAGGCCCTGGTGCCCCCATACACACGTTCTCTCTCTCCCTCTCTTTCTCTCAATCTGAAAATTAATAGATAAAATATAATATTTTTAAAAGCACACTATAATTGGCCACATATTCTGGGACATTTGTCTCATCTGTAGATTGAACCTTGGAGATTCTGAGCTGGGTGGCAGACTCTCCCAATTACGCCATTATTATTTTATCGTCATCATCATTGTTGACATCGTGGTTGTTGTCCTCAATGTTTTCATCTGCATTTGGAGACCATGTGGTCCAGGCTAAGAACACACATCCATAGTCCAGTTATACAAGCATAGCTAAAATGAGTTGGGTTTGGCAGTTCATTCCTGTCATCTCAGCTACTCAGGAGGCTGAGATAGAAACATTGAAAGTTCAAGGCCTGGCTGAAATATATCACAGACTCAAGAGGGTCTGGGCAACTTAGTGAAGCCCTGACTGATTTTTTTTTAAAAGGGGGCATGACCAAGCAAATACAGAATTTAATAAGCAGATAAAGAAGAATTCTAGGAGCAATCACACTTGAATATTTTTCTTCTCACTTAATTATGTACAAGTCATTATGAATGCCACTATTGAAAATGAGTGCTGTAGCCAACATCTATGTCCACTTTGCCAAAACACTTTTAGTGCTCACGCGAACAGGCATTATGATGACCACCCATTTGATTTTCAGATGAAGAAACCAAGACTTAAGAGGGATTGAATATGTCTTCCCAAGTCACAGAGCTTGGAAAGAACCTGAATTCCATTCCAGTTTCCATGGCTCTAAGGGTCTCTATGACATAGCCAGGGTGTCTCACTGTGCCCACAGCAAACCTGATTCTAAAAGTGCCACCTCATGGCAGGCTGAGGTTCCAGGGATTCCTTCACGATATCTGTGGCCAATTGCTGGCTGAGGACAGAGCTGGGACAGGGATAAAATCAGGAAGCTCTCTCTCTCTCTCTCTCTCTCTCTCTCTCTCTCTCTCTCTCTCTCTCTCTCTCTCTCTCTCTCTCTCTCCCTCTCTCTCTCTCTTCCTCTTGCAACCTAGCCACCAAGTGGTAAGGAAGTCCAGACCATGAGAAGCCATGCAAAGGTCTTCCATTAAATTGCCCCACTAAGGTTTCCGCCCACATCCAGAACCAACCCTCAGACATGTAAATAAATGGGCCTTCAGATGAGGCAGGCTATCTTGGATGTTTTCCAGCTGAGGCCCCAGACATCATGGATTAGGGACAAACTGTCCAAATTTCTGGCTTTTCTAATCCATAACATCACCACAATGAGCAATGATAAATACTATTTTTGTGATAAATATAAATATTTTGTTCATGCATGTGGTGTGTGTGTGTGTGTGTGTGTGTGTGTGTGTGTGTGTGTGTGTGTGTGTGTTGAGGCCAGGTGCCCTTCTCACTTGCTCTCCATCCTATTTTTTAAATAAGGTCTCTCACTGGACCCAGAATTCACCAGTTTGGCTAGACTAGCTTAGTCAGCAAGCCCCACGGATCATTGTGTCTCTACACACCCTCCCCCCAGCACTGGACTTACAGGCACTTGCTACTGTGCTCAGTATTTTTATGTGGGTGCTGAGGATTTTATGTGGGTGCAGGGACCCTGGAGCCAGCCCAAGCTAGGTTTGGTGCTGGCCGTTTCTGCTCAGGCTGGATTCCTCTAAAGGACGTTTGTTCTAACCCTCCCTTTGAATTGGCTGAGACTTTGTCAGATCTGACTTGAACGCCTGGGCTGGATCCCTGAGTCACTGCATGGGAAGTCGCTGCATGGGAACTCTCACACTGGACCACAGGATCTTTCTTCATGGTAGACACTGGTCCTTAGAATTCCTCCTCTTGTGAATTCATCCAGAAAATAAAAATACCAACTGGAAGTAGTTTTGAAAAAAGTGCTGGGGAGATAGCTCAGTCAGTAAAGTGCTCTTGCAAGCATGAGGACTTGAATTGATCCCCAGAACCCATGTGAACATGCCAGGCATGGTGGGGTGCATTTGCAATCCTGGTACTGAAGAGGTGGAAACAGAAAGATCTCTGGGGATCACTGGTTTACCTGTCTAGTCTAATTGACAAGTTCCTGGCCAATTAGAGACCCTGTCTCAAAAAAAATTACTTCTATAAGCATGTGTGCACATATATAATCATGTACACACGACTACCTGAACATACTCATTAAAAAAAAAAACACAGGTAGTTACAAAAAGGAGGTTGGCTACCCTTTAGTGATTTCCCTTAATAAAAGCATGGAGTGTGACCCATGAACCCAGCACTGTTCGCTGTTTTTTATTACGTTCTCACGGGAATGCAGCACACATGGGAAGATACACAAAACCTAAATGAGCAAGATCAATGAATTTTAACAAATTACAACAAAACACCCCTGCACCCACTACCTGCCCCCCCAGAGAACAGTTTTCTCATCCTAGAAGTTCCTTCCTTCACCCACGTCTTCTCAAAGTTCTCCACCAGTTTCACATTTTAAATTTAATGGTGGATACAAGTGTGTCCAGCTCTTTTCATCAATGGATGGACAGGATGGAAAAAGTACACCGGAACTTCTTTTTAATGGCTTTGTTGGCTTTAAGCTTAAAGAGTAGGGCTGGGGAGATGGCTCAGTGGGTAAGGCACTTGCCTCCAGTTCCTAAGGCCCCAGGTTCAATTCCCCAGGACCCACATAAGCCAGACCAACAAGGTGGTGGCCCTCGTGTTCTCTCTCTCTCTCCCTCCCTCTCTCTCCCTCTCTCTCTGTATCTCTCTGCTTGAAAATGAATAAATAAAATTTTTTTTAAAAAAAGAGTAGCTTTCATCTTTAAAATGGTTTCAAATCCTGAACAAGTTTCAGGCACTGAATATGAGAGAGAAGAGTAGCAAAGGCAGAAGTTAAATTCTGTTCTATCCTTGCTTGGAAGTCTAATCTTGATAAGCAAAGAATGTAATTAAAATGGATTACAGACTATTAAACACACACAAGAACAAAATGATTGCAGCGTGTGCAAGCCAGTAATTAAAGCTTTAAAAGAGGAAAAAGTCACCATCGCTTAAAATGTTTATTTGTCAAGGTTAGTAACAAATATTGACATGCAAGCTTTCTCCCCCCCTTTTCTTCTTAGCATCAGGCACTCGGCAATTAGTGGTGCATATTCCAGAATCAATATGGCCTCAGGTCTGAAGCAGAGAGATCCATACATTTTAAAATTAGTTAGCAAGAATAGTAGACGGGCTCCATATAACAGACCTGCTTGCAGCATCGCTCAGTTAGTGTTTATTAGAAGAAAGAGAAGCAGGTCAGGAGAGCATCTCCTTAAGTGAGGTTATTTCAAACAGATTCTTATGAAAACCTTTCAATTTCTTAATGTCAGTGGATTTTAGATTTTATCTTTATGATAGGAACAATTTACTCCTCAAAGTGGAATATTGTTAAAAAAAAAAGTATGGTCATTGAGCTGCGGATGTAGCTGAGGGATAGAGTGTTTATCAAGCATGCGTGAGGTCCTGGGTTCAATCCTCAATTCTGACACACACAAAAGAAACAATATTAATGGCAAATGTCCCTGGAGGCTGAGGAGATGGCTCAGTGGATAAAGCGCTGGTGATGCAAACATAAGGGTTGAAATTTGGATCCCAGTACCCACAACAATGCCAGGTGGGCATGGTGGCACTCCTGTGATCCCAGCACTTGGGAGGTGGAGACAGGAATCCTCAGGGCAGGCTGTCTAGCTAGACCAGCTGATCTAGTGAGCCGTGGGCTCAAATGAGAAACCCTGACTAGGAAAATAAAGAGGAGAGTGAGTGAGAAAGAGACACCCAACATCAACCTCTGGCCTCCGCGTGTGCGTGGACCCTCATGCACAGCACATCCCTGTGTGCCCATGGGCCTTAAGTACCAAAGTGATGCAGCTTAGTATATAAAGCAAACAGTTTTTACAGGAGCTCCCGAGATGGACAGCTAGTAGTGCTTGGAGAGAGATGCTTGGGGGGGGGGACCTGAATGATAAGAAGGTGCCAGCCAGATAGGAATGATGAGGGAAGACATGCCAGATGAAGGAAGAGGTTTCTGAAGTATCTTAAAGGCTAACTAAGTGAGTTCCAAGGGCTGGAAGCGAAGCCCGTGAGGCTGGTGGGTAGAGAGTGAGTGAGGAGGGGACAGGAGAAAGGTGACAAAAGGCGTCTGGAGCTAACTCACAGCGAGCCTCAGTGGCCGTGAGAAAAGGCTTGGAGTTGCTTTGTAGGGTAGGAAGTTGTTAGAGGATTTTCAAGCAGTAAAAGCGGAAAATTAAGGTCAATTAAAAATCTCCGTGCTCATGGTGTAAGGGAAAAAATGGAAAACAGGTTCAAAATGAGAGCAGGTGGACCATGAAGCAAATGGATGAGGTCATCTGGATGGGTGGTAATGGTTGCTTGGATCGAACTAGGGACACTCTGGAAAAGTGGCCACGTTTGGGGACATTTTTAATTTTTTTTATTTATTGATTTTTTTTTTTAATAAACAGGTGGTACTCTTAGACCCCGCCCTCCTCTGTCCCAGTTCTGCTGAGGGTCTTCTTCAGTGGGGTTATTGGTATTCATTGTGTGGACCAAGGGGCTTCAGTCAGTCTGGGGGGGGGGACACAGAGCTTCAGGCTATTCACACCCATCCTGAGTCTCTTACAATCTTTCTGCCTCCCCTCTTCCAAGATGCTCCCCGAGCCTTGGCAGGGAAGATGGGGATCTGATTCAATGCTGCTTTCTCTGTAGCCTCTGGATCTCTGTTTTGACGAGGTCTGAGTGACCAATGTGCTTGTCACCATTTCCTTGGAACTGGTTTTCAGGCTAGCCATGAGAGCAGTATTCATCACCCGTTCCCCTGGAATGACTTCTGGGCCTGGGCAGCTGAGGTGGCGGTGACCCATCTCAGGGTAGCCAGTCGGTTCTCGCTTCTTGATGCATTCACTGATATATCCTGGTTCTCCCCAATGTTCTCCTCCATTTTTTATTTAATATTTATTGTCCATAATGAGTTACATTATTTAGTGGGCAAACCATGCGTTGTTATCCCGAATTCCCCAATTCCCCCCCTCCCCATCCCTGATCAGTTGTATATCCTCCTCCGTGGGCTGTCTGTATTAGTCCTTGTGGCAAGGGATCCTGTATATCTTAGTACTCATCCCGGTCTTCCTGGCCCAAGTGTGTT
>PVHP010030953.1:0-21339 GCA_004024765.1 Zapus hudsonius | reverse complement strand
AGGTCCCAAAGCTGAGGAGAGGTTGCAGGGCCCAGGGACAGGCCCAGCCGCCAACCTGGGCTGGGTCCCAGCCAGGCAAGGAAACCTCCGCGAAGAGAGGACTCCTTCCCGCTCAAGCTTCCCAGGTATCTGCCTCAAGATTGGCCCCGGGACCTAGCTAGCTTAGCCTGCCCAAGGCTGGCATCTGCCTGTGCATGCGAGGGGAGGGGGGTCGTGGAGACAAGCACGATTGAGGATCAGGTGC
This sequence comes from Zapus hudsonius, assembly GCA_004024765.1. Lineage (NCBI taxonomy): Eukaryota > Metazoa > Chordata > Mammalia > Rodentia > Dipodidae > Zapus > Zapus hudsonius. The sequence continues at coordinate 21,095 of PVHP010030953.1, read as the reverse complement.
TCCCGCGAGGGGAAGCGGCTCGATTGGCGGCACTCGGAAACCACGGCGAGGGGATAATGGCGGGAGCTAGTGAGGGGGGGAGGGCACGGTCCTCTGCTCTGCTGGGGAGCAGAGAGCTGCTGGAGAACCCCTTCTGCCCTGGCCCAGGGGCTGGGGAGGGAGGGGGGCCCGAAATTAGGTCCAGCTGGTGACCAAAGTTTGGATCCCAGCTGAAGAGATCAAACCTTTCCGAAGAGAGTCCTGGCGACGCTGTTACTCATCCTCCATCTTGCTCCGCCCCCTCCGGCTCTGTTGTACAACCTAAAATTATATATGGTGATACTTCCAGCAGTATTTTTGTTTTGCTGCGCATTGGTTTGCTATCTGGAGTTTTTTTGTACTTCAGAATTTTAAGATTTTTTTTTCTATTTCTGTAAAGAATCACACTGGAATTTTGATTGGAACTGGATTGAAACTGTAGATTTCTTTTTGTAGAATAACCATTTTCACAATATCAATTCTTCCAATCCATGAGCATGGGAGATCTTTCCATCTTCTCATATTTTCCTCAATTTCATTCTTCAGTGTTTAGGGTTTGCATTTTAATGGTGTTTCACTTCCTTTGTTAGGTATTTTCTGAGATATTTAATTTTTGTGGTGATTGGGAATGGAACTGTTTCCTTCATTTCTTTCTCTGTATGTTTGTCATTAGTATATAAGATGACTATTGAGCCAATTGGCTGAAGGTGTTATCAGTTATAGAAGTTTTCTTGTATATCCTTTATGTTCTCTTATTATACAATCATTTTCTGCAAATTAGGGTAGTTTGAATTTTTCCTTTCAATTTATATGCCTTTTATTTTTTCTCTTGTCTTAGCACTCTAGCCAAGACTTTAACCTCTATATTAAATAGCAGTTGAGAGAATGGACACTCTTATCTTGTTCTTGATCTTAGTGGGCTTGCTTCAAGTTTTTCTCCACTTAGTATGATGTCAGCTACAGGTTTGTTTTATATATAGCCTTTGTTATACTGAGTTATTTCTCTCCAACCCTAGTCTCTCCAGTGTTTTTTATTACAAATTGATATTAAATTTTATCAAAGACCTTATCTGTGTCTGATGAGATGATGTGATTTCTGTCTTTCTCCTGTTAATGTGATGTATTGCATTTATTGATTGATATATGTTGAACCATCTCTGCATCCCTGGAATACATTTTACTTGATCAAGTTGAATGATATTTTTATATGTTCTATTCATTAATTCGATTTGTATGAATTTTTTTTCCTTTTTTGGGCATTTTTTTTGAGTCAGGATCTCACTCGAACCCAGACTGACCTGGAACTCATTCTGTAGCCCCAGGCTGGACTTGGACTCAAGGTCACCCTTCTAACTCAGCCTCCTAAGTGCTGCGATTAAGGTGTATGCCATAACACCTGAATATTTGCAAGAATTTTATTGAGATTTTTTTGCATCAACATTCATCATGGATATTGGTCTATGTTTTTGTTGTTGTTGTTGTTGTTGTGGTGGTGGTGGTGGTTTTGGTATCAGTGTAATGCTGGCTTCATAGGAGTTAGGGAATGTGACTCTCTTTTTAAAATTTTGCATAATAATGTGAGAAGTTGTGGTTCAGTTCTATAATTTTATTAAAATATTTTCTGTGCCATTGGTCTGAATTTCTTCTATTCCCATTATTTGAACATTTGATATATTTATGCTGTCCCAAGTATCTCTAATATTCTATTTATGTTTTTTGAATTTCTCATTGGTCTTGAATGATTTGTCCAGTTTCTCTACCATGTTTAGAAGGCCTGATATTCCATTCTATCCATTCTGTTGGCATAGGTTTCCATGGAGCTTTCTGTTTTACATGTATTTGTTATTTCTAGTTTTATTATTTCTGTCTGTTGGTTTCCATTTTCATATCCTAGTTGGACTTCTTCATTTTTTTTTGTTTGTTTTCTCAAGGAATGGTCTTGTTCTAGTGCATGCTTACCAGCAATTCACTCTGTAGTCTCAGGTTGGCCTCAAACTCACAGTGGCCCTCCTACCTCTGCCTCCCAAGTGCTGGGATTCAAGGTGCCTGGCTGGACTTCATTTTGTCTACCTGTTTATTTGTGTTCTTTTGGAATACATAGATATTTAGATGAGTCCTCTTTGAATGTATTCAAGATTTAATTCATGCCTTTATCTGTATCTTGTGGGACCCTGCTAAAGGGGCATGGAGGATATAGGGTTTTGCTGAGTCTGGTAGGCTTCTGGGACTGTCTCCTTCTGATAAGGAAGCTGAGGCAAAGTCTGAGGACCCCTATAAATCTCAGCAAAATCCTGGACACTCCAGCCCCCAGGCAGGCCACAGCTGTGCCCTGAGATAAGCAGGCAATTCAAGGCCTAAACTTAGCTCAGCTGCAATAACAAACCTAAACAGTAAGGTTACATTTTCTCTGCTGACATCACCATTTTATACATGTCTGTATACATGTATGGAGTCATGTAGGCCCCTCAATTTATCTATGCAAAATAGGTATCCAAAGGGTACTGGCCCCTACCAATCAAACTCATGAGATGTCCACAGATCTTGCCCCTACCAATCCCCTTGCTTCCTATGCTCCTACTTCTGCCCTTTTCTCTATATAAACAACTGCTATCTATACAATAAAATGAAAACTGCCCACTGCTGCATTTTCCTGAGAGTGCTCATCTCTCGTCGGCTCACAGCTATTCCCAGCCTCTGCTCACCCAGCTCCGTGGATGAACAGGGAGTTGATGCATGCTGCAACTTCCCTACTAACCCACAGACCCACAGTATCTTCTTTGAGTTCTTTGTACATATTTATAATCAGTTTTTTGAGATCTTTGAGTTTGCTCTAAGTAGCTCTCATGGAGATCCTCTACTATGGGATTGGTAGTTCTTAGGCAATATATTGACTTGGTTATTTGTGTTACCAATTTTGTCTTGAGAATTACCCATTTGAAGACACTGTTAGGTGACTATTTGCTTTGTTTTGTGGTATTTGAAGTTCAGTCATAGAGGTACTTGGTGTCGTTTCACAGATGGGGTAGGCGAGATGATCTTGGGTCTGGATCAGTGCAAGATAATTGACAACCCAGGGAGAAGATGCCAGGGAGAAACTGGTGCCTGAACTCACCAATGGCCAATTGCGGCAGCCTGTGGGAATGGTGAGGGTGTAGGGGGAAAGTTGGTACATGAATTCAACAATGACTGATCAGTAGAGGGTCTAGGAAGAAGCTGGTACCTGAACACACTCCATATAAAGGCTTTAGTATATCCTCAAGACAGAATATTTAAGGGAGAGAACATTCACTCTGGGAATGAAAGATGCATGGTTGAAATAAAGCAGAGAGAATCCTCAGTAGGTAGGTGAAACTCATAGGAATGGAGTCAATTTTTCAGTAGAAGGGTTAATATTTCACTGTGAACTTTTAAACTTTTCTCATATTTGGGAGATTTAAGGTTTTAACTTATTCAGTTACCAGACAGGCACTAAAGTGGGATTGGAGGTTCAGTAGTGTTTTTGTTTTAAATTAGTATGTGGTTTGAAACCAGGCCAAGTTTGAGTCTAGGCTTTAACATTTGGCAGCTCTGTGACTGTTGGAAGTTCATCTGACTATTCTGTTTTTCTGTTGCTTCATCTGTGACATGAGGATAATAATGTCTGTCTCATTTTCCTCCACAGTGAACCAGAGGTCTACCTCTGTGAGGAGTGCATCCTCTGAGACCCTAAGCTACTGTTCAACTGTTATTTTTTTTCCTGCAGTGCATATTGTGAAATTGTGTAGAGTGTAAGATTTTTGTATTATCTTCCTTAATTAATACTAGGGAATAACAAATGAACAGAGCAATTAAAATGGAAAAATGTTTTCAGTTCTATATAAACAAATGAAAAATTCGATAACAAATATATGGTTAAGTACAAATAAAGAATTAAATAAGATAGCACAGGTATATGTAAAATACTTAAACAAGTTCATGTCATATACTAAGTTCTCCATGAATTTTAAATGTAATGGTCTAGATGTTTAGCTAGATTCAAAGTGTGTGTTTTAGCAATCACAAGATACTGAGTTCAACTTCCTGCCCCAAATATAAATATACAACTACTTTAGAGTAGATGGATATGTGGAAATCTGTTTGCCTGTTTGAATTTTTTATGGTTTTGTTCACAAATTGTGCCTCCTGTGCTTAACTCAATGTCTGTTCTTGGCACGGCACTTATAAAAATAAATTTGCAAAATAAATGCATGAATGTTCATATATCATATCAACCTTCAATTATATGTACAATTATACATGTAATTTATAATCCTTAAGACACTATTAAGATACGAGGAGGCATATGATTAACTTTGAATGACTCAGTGAAAATTTCATTCAGAGGGTTTGTTCCCTTCCATTGTACCCAAAATTCTCAGAAAATGCATTGAGTAACTGAGTAACATGATGCTAGATAGCCAGCAGGTGGCAACACTGCATAATGATTCAAGTAGCAGAGGAAAAGACCTGCTGTATATCAGTCAAGAGACCATGTTTATGTCTAAATCAGCTTTTCTGTCCTGTCTACAAAAATTCAAGTTGTGATTTTGCTTCCCTATTCCATTGGTCTTAGAGAATTGCCATTCCTTCTCAAAGCTTTTATGGGACCCACATACCCATGTTACCATGCTGAAGAGAAAAAAATATATTTTAAATGTCTTCAGTTCTTCAGATTTAGGATTCTAATTCCCACACCACTCATATGCAGATTTCCCAGCTTTGCTCCCATGGGGAAAGATCTAAAGGAGTGAAGAGAAAACCAAAACTATTTTTTTAGATAATTGATTCTGTAATCAGACATTTCATATTATTTCATTTAAATTGCTATGAAAATATGAAACCCCCAGAGATTAATGTTATCATTTTTTATCCATCAAATTGATTCTGCAATTGCTACCACAACATTGTCAGTATTGTTTCAAGTATACTCCTACCCAACACAATTGGATTACTTTCAGTTAACTCATAGGCTATATTTCATCACATTATGTAATTTTAAAAAATCCTTTATTGATTTATTTGCAAGCAGAGAGAGAAGGGAGATACAGAGAGAGAATGGGAGCACCCAGGTATCCAGCTACTGCAAAAGAACTCCAGATGGGTGTGCCACTTTATGCATCTGACTTTATGTGGGGACTTTAACTCAGGTAATTAGGCTTTTCAGGCAAGTGCCTTAATCACTGAGCCATCTTTCCAGTCCAACATTACATAATTTTAGAATACTTTCTTTCATGTCTCTAGAAGATGACTTTTAAAATGACAATACAATTATGAAACTAAAAAATCCAAAATAGCTGGACATGGTGGCAACATGCCTTTAATCTCAGTACTGGGGAAGCAGAGGTAGGTGGATCACCATAAGTTTGAGGCCACCCTAAGACTACATAGTGAATTCTGGGTCGGCCTGGGCTAGAGTGAGACCCTATCTCAATAATAATAATAATAATAATAATAATAATAATTTATTAATTTTGTAGCCTATGTTAAAATTTTATAAAATAATGCCATTGGTTTATTTAATTCACATTTTCAACAAGCTATGACCCATTTTATACAGAGGGATGTTAAGGGATCAGAGAAGAGCATCTGTTCAGTATTCAGATTAAATTCTCTGGTAAATCAAGCCTGGTGTTGGAGTTACAACAATTAGGAAGACATGATCATTGTTCCCAAGGAACTCAGTCTTGTGCTCCTATAAAATTATCGGTGTGTATAGTTATCATACAACTTATCATATTAATAGGGTATGTTTATGCATGTCTTCTCATATTGCTGGTAAATTCATTAGAAGGCAGGGACCATTACGACATTGCATTTCTTATACGTAGCAATAAATGGGGACTGGGGAGCTAGCTCAGCAGTTAAAGATGCTTGCTTGCAAAGCCTGTTGGAAAGGGTTGATTCCCCAGTACTCATGTAAAGCCAGATTAAAAAGTGATACAAGCATTTGGTATATGCCACCATGCCCACCTTTATTTTATTTTATTATTTATTGTATTTAATTTTGGAGGCAGTATATCACTCTAGCCTAAGCTGACTTTGAACTCACACTGTAATCCAGGCTTGCCTCAAACTCACAGCAATCCTCCTAACTCAGACTCCCAGGTGCTGGGATTAAAGGTGTGGGCTACCACACCCAGTTTACACACATTTTCAAGGGTTGCATTGTGTGTTAGTATTAGACTTGGCTGTAAATTGTCAGATGCACCAAATAACAGTAATTTTAGCAGAATAGAAATTTCTCTTTCCTGAAAGGTTTATTGTCCCATCGCCTCCACAATATATTTTTATTTGGGGTACAAAACACAACTCCAACCAGTACCTTCATGTTCTAAGAATCAGAGTGCAAGTTAGACTAACAGAAGAACATACACTGGGGAGCAGCTAGCTGTCTCTGTTGTAGGTGAGATTGCAGGATTCTGATATTTCCTGGAAGATGGCCTGGAGGATGTAATTTCTACCAATTAAAGTGGAATATATAGGATATCCATTACTAGACTTTTTATTCATTTCTTTTTTACTGCCATGTGGTTCTTCTGTCTAGCCATGTGGTTCTACTGGGGTCTTCCAATCATAGTACTTTGTCTCTCTGGCCACAGTTGATTTGATTGTTTAATGTGTGTCTATATGATCAGATCTAGATCAGGACAATCAGAATTCTTCTATTCAATTGTTTTCATGTAGTTGAGACATTGTGTTCCTTTCTTTTTTTTTGGCACAGTGAGGTAATGTGTGGCTAGAAATTGCTTGTGGTCTTTTTACAGCCACTGGTCAAAAACTCATATAAAAGAGTACCAATTGATAGAGTCTAAGTCTCTGGTCTTACTTGAACTTGAGTCCTATCTGTGTATTATTATGGGAGACTTCCAATAGATTACTGACCTATCTGTCTGTCTATCTATCTATCTATCTATCTATCTATCTATCTATCTATCTATCTATCTATCTATATGAGAAAGAGAGAGGGAGGGAGAGAGAGAGAGAACTGCCATGTCAGGGCCTCCTGTGATTGCATATGGAATCCAGACACATGCGCCATTCTGTGTGTCTAGCTTTATATGTGGGTACTGGGGAATCAAACCCAGGCTAGTAGGCTTTGCAATCATGACACATCTTTTCAGCCCCAAATTCACAAACATTTTAACAGGATGAATGACATAATAATGGAAGGTAATATTAAGGATGATACCCACTCTGATGGTTAGGTTTTGTTGTCAACTTGGATCTTTTTAATTATCTTGGGTGGGTCTCTGTTGTGGTCAGTTTTCTAGTTGCTGTGCAGAAAGAACCCAAACAAATGCGGCTTGTGGAGGAATGGGTTTATTAGGCTTATGGACTCCAGGGGAAACTCCATCCTGGCAGGGAAAACGATGGCATGAGTAGAGGGGTGGACATCACCTCTGCCACAGCACTGGAAATAGCGGCAGGAAGGTGTGCCAAATACTGGCAAGGGGAAGCTGGCTTATAACCCCAATAAGCCCAGCCCCAACAACACATCTTCATCAAGGTTGTAAAACCCAAACTGCCATCAGCTGAAGATTTATCTATCAGAACACATTCATTTGTTTGTGGGGGACACTTGGATCAAACCATGACAGTCCGCCCCTGCCCCCACAAACTAATAATCATACATGATATAAATACAATATGTTTAAGCTCAACTCTTAAGTCCCCACAGCTTTCAACTGAGCCATAATACCAAAAATAAACCCGTAATGGCACAGAACATTCACACTGCAAAACATGAGGTACAGCAAAAACAGAATGAACCAATACAAGATTTAAAACAAGCAGGGCACCATCAATCTCTAACTCCAAGTTCAATGTTTCTAACCAGTAACACAAGTCTCTTGGAGATTCAATTCTGCCCCTCCAGCTTGGCTACTCACAGTCCAGTAAAACTTCATCCGGTGCTGGCAGCTCGCCTTGGCACCCATCCATAGTCCTGGAATTCTTTGAGTCTCCATTGAAACCCACAGTTCATCCTCATGGCTCCATCGGGCTCCATGCAGGCAACCTTGCACACCTGCTTCACATGTCAATGGCCATTTTTCAAAAACAAAACTGTGTTGCAAATCCAATAACCTTCTCTTCTTCCATTTGCCATACTCCACAGAACCAGGTGGGCTGCCAGTTTGTTAATCCAGGGGGGAACAAAGCATTCAGACCCTTTACTTCAAAGAGTCTGCATTTTTCCTGTTGTTCTGATGCAGACCAGCTGGCCCAATCTCAATGGCTATAATCTCTCAAACAATTGCAGGTGAACGGGCCACAGTTTTGACCCAAAGATTTTTCTTTCTGTGCCATCTCCATCTGCTCATACCAGTCCATCTTTACATAAAACAACCCTGCACAAATTCTCAGGACACAGGCAGGAAGAACGCAGCAAGCCTCTCACACAAACTGCTTCTGGCACAGTTCTGACAAAGTTCTTTCTCACCCTTGTAAGCCAAACCTCACAGTCCATAGTTCTTACTTCATTCAGGTCTTTTAATTCTGACCAGAATGGTTCATCAAGCTGTACTCATAAAGAGATTTATTCTTCCCCTTTGCGTAGAATAGATTTATCAAAGGCCACAGATTTTAATGAAGTTCTGTGTGAAAAGACTGGAAGGGAGCATTTGTGTAATCTACCTGCAAGGGTCCATAGAGAGTTTGGGAAGAGGAGTAGAGCACAATTTTTTTATTTCATTCTTTGACATAGCACTTAAAATGTGGCAGGTACACTGTTAAGACACTGCTAATATTCATTCATATAATCTTCACCACAACCTTATGAGGAACTTACTCTTACTGTCTCCACTTTATCTGCCAATGTGGAAGTTGTTACATAGAAAGATTAATTATCCTGCTTAAATTCATACAACTGGTAAAGGCAGGAGCTACAGGCTCAGAAATGCCCTAATTGTGTCTTTCCTTCTTACCTAACTTTGCAACCCTTTCACAGGCATTTGGTACAAAGTATAGTATTTATATTAGAATCAAATATACCTTAAAGGCTGAGGCTGTAGGTCAATGGTAGAATACTTGCCTACTTGTTAAAATCCCTGTTTTAATTCCTAGCACAAAAAAACCAACCCTTCATATACTACTGAGCCACTTTCTGATATGCCCAAAATCTACATGGGAGCATGACAGTGTAGCAAAATGTTCTGCTTGTTGATACTAAATTTGTGATTATTCTCTTTTTCATTGCATATGTCATTGAGTGTTGTTGAGGCCTCATTAAATGAAGATTTATGGTAACCAAAGAAGGTGGTGTTGTACATTCATTATAGAGTGTGGTATTCAGCTAGTGTGAAGATAAAGTGGTTGTATCTGTGGTTCCAGAAGCCTGTCTATATTTTTAGTTGATATTCTTTCATTGGTTTTCAGCCAGAGAGGGGTCTTTATCAGCTAAGAAGAGGTATTGCTGTGATCAGTGATTACTCCTGTTCTTGAAGGTATGCTATATATTAAGGTCTAATTTCTGCTCCTTTTACAGAGAGGAAGCTTTTCCAGACAGTTTATTCTACTGTAGTTAAACTTCTCCCATTTCTGTATTTCAGGAAGATAAATAAAAATTTTTTACCATGATACATATTTCTGAGGCAGTCAATGCCAGATGCTGAAGAAACAGGGAATCATGAGATCTCTAACAAAGAGGTTTTGGGAGTTTTTCCAGAGTTGCTCCTATTTCCATCAGGCAGGGAAGTAAAACCTTAAGTATTTGTAAGGTGGTTTAGTCATAATAAAGACAGAGATAAAAGGATAGATTCTTCTATTCTAGTACTGGTAGTCCAGGTAAGAGGTTATATGGGCTGCATGAGCATGGGAGGTAACGGAAATGGAAAGGAGTAGATTGATACAAGAAATATGTTGGATATGAAAGAGGGAGAGTTCAGAGTTAACATTCATGGCTATAATTGTAACTAGGGATATAGCTTAGTGTTAGGACACATGCTTATAAACAAGGCACTGAGTAGATTTCCAGTATATAAAAAAGACTTTGTTGAACAACTGGAGAATTATTCACCAAAAGAAAGGAGATTTAAGAGGGAATTGAAAGAGGAACAAGCTTTCAAGAAGTTTGTTTTCATACTCTTAACTAGCAGTGGACCCTATGAACCAAACAAGATGTGCACACTGGTTCAAAAGTGACAGGACTGTCAGAGAAGTAACTAATTGCTCTCTAATTAGAGTTCAGTACTGCTACGTGGGAGGTAATTCATGCCTGGTACTGAAAAGCTAGTCAAATGCTTTTGGCTTGGGAGGGTCACAGATCCTAAGGGGGGAGCTCTTGCTATTTGTTTAAATGTATAGGTTGTGCCCATCAAATTGGTCTCCAAATATTTATATTTATGCCCACAGATTAATGCTGCTCTCAATTTTTATCAGAGAAACTTCTTTTTGTAGATGGAGTTGACCACTGGGGTGACTCAGAACTTGTCAAAGTGCTGAGAAGTGACTGTTGAGTATTCATCACTGAATGAAACATCTCTATCATGTCACCAAGGTTCAGGGAACATTGCAGAAAAGCTTGCAAAAGGGCCAAAGGATGAAAAGGAGTGAGTGCTTTAGAATGCTGTCTTCCAGATACAAGGTGATCATGGCATCCATTACCTTACAGTGGATGTCATTATCTGCACAAGATCTACAAAATATTGGATCAAAGAATATGTTATCATGAAGGATGGAAAAATTGGCATCAAAATTGAAGAGGGACTAGGTTGAAAAGAAGAAGGTGTTCGGTGGGAAGAAATGGAGGAAAGGAGAAAAAGGTAATGGAAGGGGATTAGGATCAAAATACATTATATTCTTATATAAGAATTGTCAGTAAGAAAGTTAAAAAGAAGCCAGGCATGGTGGCACATGGCTTCAATCTCAGCACTGGTGGTGGTTTGAATGTAAATGTCCCCCATAACCTCAGGTATTTTTGATTAAGCTTCCTATATAATCCCAAGTTGGTGGAGTCCTTGGGAGGTAAAGCATTGCTATAGGAGTTGTGTTGCTGGGGGTGGACTCTTGGTCTGAGTCCAGTCATACTGTATGTTCAGAGCCAGCTCATGCTTGTTGTTTCCTTTCTTTGCTATGGATGTAAGATAAAGTTAGCCAGCTTCTACTGCCATGATGAAGCTTCCCCTGGGAACTCTAAGACTGAAATAAACCCTTTGCTTTCATAAGCTGCTTTTGGTCTGGTGTTTTGTCACAGCATTGAGAAGGTAACTGCAATAGAGATCAAGTATAACACTTAATCACAGCTATATGAGGCTAGAGTGGACACTTTAAACAAGCATATTCTACCTCTGACTCCCATAGATTCCTGACCATCTCCGGACGCAAAATGCATTCAGTCCAGTTTTAAAGTTCCCCTAGTCTTTATCAGAACCAATACTGATGAAAAATCCAAAATCTCATCTGAAACCCAAGACAATCTTTTAACTGTGAACCCTATAAATTAAAAAAAACACAATTTACATAATTTCAACACATAATGTACACACTAAACATACCCGCTACAAAAAGAAGGCATAACAAAAATGACTGGACCAATACAAGATAGAAAACCAGAAGGGCAAATATCAAATCCTGTAACTCCGTATCTGGCATCTGAGATTTGCTATGAAATCTCTTGGCTCTAAAATCCACCACTCTAGCCTTGGCTGCTTACTTTCTGGATATATGCATCTGAAGCAGAATGAGCAGCTTTACTTAGCAGCAATCCCATAGTCCTCACAGCTCCAATATTGTGTCTCTATTACAACCTATGGTGGTTTGATTCAGTTGTTCCCTATAAATTGAATGTGTTATGAATGCTTGATCCATAGCTGATAGCATTTTGGTAATTGAATCCTTGTTGGAAGTGTGTTGTTGGGGGCTGACTTATGAGTGTTATAGCCAGCTTCCCCTTGCCACTGTTGGTCACACTCTCCTGCTTCTGTTGACCTGATGTTAGCCAGGAGGTTATGTCTAGCCTCTGCTCATGCCATGGTTTCCCCTGCCATTATAGTTTCTCCTCCAGTCTGTAAGCCTAAATAAACCCTTTCCTCCCATAAGCTGCTTTTGGTTGTGTGTTTTGTGCCAGCAATGAGAAGGTAACCACACTAGTAAAATTGGTACCAAGAAGTGGGGTTGTTGATGGCAGAAAGCTGACTATGTGTTTTTTGGCATTTGGAACTGATTTGCAGGAGGAATATGGAAGGATTTGAAACCTTGGACTAAGACACACCTTGCTGTGCTTTAAATACAGCTTCATGTATTCTGGTTGGAGTTGAAAGACCTGAAAGCAGTAAGAACTATGGACTATAAGATTTGGCTTATGAGGGTGAGAAAGAACTTTGTTGGGACTGGCCTAGAAGCAGTTTGTGTGAGGGGCTTACTATGTTCTGCTTGCTTGTGCCTTGAGAACTTGTGCAGGGTTGCATTGTGTAGAAATGCAATGGTGTGAATAGATGGATATGGCACAGATTGGGCCAGCTGTTCTCATTGGGAACAGCAGGAAGAATGTGGACTCTTTAAAGGGGCCTGAATGCTGAAGGAGGTTTCCTGCTCTTCAAAGTCAGCTTCATCCCCCCATGGTTTAAAATGTTGGTAGCTCACCTGTACTATGGAGCATAACAGTGCAGGAAAGAGAGGGGTCATTGGATTTGCAACACAGTTTTGTCTTTTGGAAATGTCCATGGGCAATGTTGTTGGAATAAAACAGGGCTGTTGGAAGTCCCTGCATCTCTGGAGGCATGATGAAGCCATAAGGATGAACCATGATTTGCAACAGAGACTTGTTGGCTGGACTATGGGATGGCCGCCCAGAAGAGCTACCAGCTTAGATGGAGTTTTTCTCTCAGTTTTTGAGCAGACCATCTGGAGGGGTGGTATTGGAACACCATAAACTCATCACTGGTTAGTTGTCTGACATGGAGTTACAGAATTTGATGTTTGCCCATTTGTTTTAAATCTTGTATTTGTTTAATTTTTCTTTGCTATGCTCAATGCCATCTTTTGCAATGTGAATGTTTATTCTGTGTCATACGTTCTTTTTTGTATTATGGCTCAGTTAAGAGATCTTGGACTATGGAGATGTTTGAACAGCATTGTGACTGATAAAACAATAGGGACTTATAAAGTTGGACTGAATGCATTTTATTTTACATCATTGATGATTATGAGTTTATGGGGTACAGGGTTGGAATGTGGTGGTTTGAGTCAGGTGTCCCCCATGTATTCTAAATACTTGGTCCCCCGTTGATGGCGATTTGGGAGTTGGAACCTTGTTGGTGTGTTGTTGGGGGCAGACTTACGGGTTTTATAGACAGTTTCCCCTTGCCTGTGTTTGGTACACTGTCCTGCTGCAGTTGTCCAACTGTTGTTGGCCAGAATATTATGTCCAGCCTCTGCTTGTGCCATGGTTTCCCCTGCCATCATGGACCTTCCCTTCTAGTCTATAAGCCAAAAATAAACCCATAAGTTGCTTTTAGTTTGGTACTTTGTGCCAGCAGCATGAAGCTGACTACACCATAACCAATGGTTCATCTTCACAGCTCCTTGCCATGGTGTCACAGAGCTTCTATGCAGGGACTACAACTCTGCTTTCCTGCTGTCTGTTGTTGCACTCCATGTTCCTATTTCCTGCTTTTGTCATACTCCAAAAACCAGTACCAGGTGGACCAACAAAGTTGTCATTCTGAATTGAATAAGACCAACTTCAAGAACAGAAAACGCTTTCAATATTTTTCTTTCTGGTCACTTCTTTTCTAAAACAATCATCATTCCTATTATTATTTCAATGCAGAGGAGCTCATCCATCCTTAATGGTGGTAATCTCACATCTAATCACATATCTGGGTGGAAGTAGTCTATGCACTGGGTTTGGAGCTGGGCTAATAAATCTCAAGACCCTCCCCCAGTGATATATGTCTTCAAGCAAGTCTCCACCTCCCAAAGGCTGTATGAGATGGGGATTGAATATGAGGCTTAATCATAAACACATGAACTATGGGGCATAGTATACTTTCAAATTACCACAGTCACTGACAGTCTGCAATAGCATTGGACTCTAGCAAAATATGCCTATTAGGGCAATAGTGGAACGTCTGTTATAGATTTAAATTCCTGCTGTCTATTGGGTGTAAGGCCAAATACATGGTAAGGAACTCGTGCCTAGTACTGAAAACCTAGTCAAAGGCCTATGGTTGGGGAGGTCATAAGCCCTAGAGGTGGAAGCTGCATTTATTATTTGGCTAAATTCATATATTCTGGTTATCAAGTTTCCCTCTAAGTATTTGTTTATCCCCATATATTAATGTGACTCATTTTTGGATGGAGAAGTTGTTTCATGTGGGATGAGATCAAAGGAAAATTGCTTTTTGTTTTTCTAACACAGTAAGTAGTTAGTATTACATGAGGCCATGAAGATGGGGTCCCATGGTTACTTGTGACTTTCTAAGAAAAAGATTAAAGACTTGAGATAGCATACTTACTTTATTTTACCATCTCATACTCTGTTAAAAATTTTATATTTGTTAATTATATATATATATACATATATATATTACATTTATTTATTTATTTTTTATTGTCCATAATGAGTTACAATATTTAGTGGGCAAACAATGAGTTGTTATCCCCAATTACCCGCTACACCCCCCTCCCTAAAACGCTGGATAACCTCCTCCATGGGTCATCTGGATCAGTCCTTGTGGCAGGGGACCATGGATAGCCTGATATTCAGCCAGGTTCTCCTGGCCATGCCTCTGGGTAATCTCCCCCACCACAGCTCTCACAATCTTTCCGCCGCCTCTTCCGCATAGTTCCCTGAGTCGTGGTGGATGAGTATTAAGGCTGCTTTAAGGTTGTGAGTTTAGGGGTCTTTGTGTCGAAAATCATTGGTTTCTGTCTCACTGGCTTATCTTGTGTTGATTGAATGGCTGTGGCTGTGGGTCCCTTGTTCACCCCTTCATTCTCTGCGGGGTTCCAATTGGATCCTCCACAGTATAACTGTGGTGGCTCCTCTCTTGCCAGAATCTCAGCTATCGGCCTACGGTCGGTTGGTAGGATTAGGTGGGCCCCAGCTCTCTCGCTGCATCCTGAAAAATACAAACACAATCTCCATCAGAGAGTGAGATCAGTGTAGGTTAACAAATATACACAATTCTGGATTACCTAGATTCTATTTTTAGTAGCCTCCCCGTCAATCGGTCCCATAGTGCATCTTGTCTTGGGAGCCCAAGTTTATGGGATCCGATGCCTATCACCCTGAATCCCAAGTTCCAGACAAGGGGTCCCCCTCACTAAGTGGAAAATTGGCCGAATTTGAAAGCTGTTGATTTTCTCCCCCAGGCCCAGGCTCCTCCATTCCATTGAAGTCAGACCATTTTTTCCTAGATTTCTATATGTCATTCTTCCTTTCAACTGAGTAAAATTCCATCGTGTAAATATGCCAGAGTTTCGCTGTCCATTCCTCCATGGATGGGCATTTGGGTTAATTGCAATACTTGGCTATTATGAATTGAGCTGATATAAATATGGTTGTACAAACGTTTCTGCGTCGAGATGTGACATCTTGTGGATAGATGCCGAGTAGAGGGATAGCTGGATCCATTCGTAGTTCTATGTCTATTGTGTTCAGGAGTCTCCACACTGCTCTCCATAGCAGTTGAACAAGATTGCAATCCCACCAGCAGTGAATGATGGTTCCTTTTTCCCCGCGCATACTCGCCAGCAATGATTGTTGTTGGTTTTCTTTATTATTGCCATTCTGACCTGGGTAAGGTGGTATCTCATTGTGGTTTTGATTTGCATTTCCTGATGCTTTGGGATGCTGAGCACTTTCTCAGGTGAGAGAAGGCCATTTGTGTTTCCTCCTCTGTGAATTCTCTGTTGAGATCAGTGCCCCATTTTGGGGTTTTTGCTATTAATTTTTTTGAGTTCTCTGTAGGTTCTGGAAATTAGGCCTCTGTCTGTGTTGTAGCTGGCTAAAATCATCTCCCAATTTGAAGGGGGGTCTATTGACTTTGAGAAAGGTGTTTTTGTCTGTACAGAAGCTTTTGAGCCTGATTAGGTTCCATTGGTTAAGTGACTGTTGCACTTCCTGGACTACTGGGGATTTGCTCAGGAAGTTGTTCCCTATTCCTATCTCATGTAGGGTTCCTCCTACTTTTTCTTCTAGTGTGTTCAGAGTTACAGGCTTGATATTGACGTCTTTGATCCATTTGGACTTGATCTCTGTGCATGGTGAAAGGAGTGGATCTGTTTTCATTTTTTACATGTGTTTATCCAATTTGATCAGCACCATTTGTTGAAGATGCTGTCTTTGGCCCAGCATACATTGTTGGCACCCTTGTCGAAGAATAAGAAGCTGAAGTTACTTGCATTAAAGGCTGGGTCTTCAATTCTATTCCATTAGTCAGACTGTGTTTTTCTGCCAATACCATGCTGTTTTAGTTACTATGGCTTTGTAGTATGTTTTAAAGTCAGGTATGGTGATACCTCCTGCATATTTTTTTTTGCTCACAATAGTTTTAGCTATTCGAGGTCTCTTACCCTTCCAAATAAATTTTTAGATTATTTTTTCAATATCTGTGAAGAAGGAGGTAGGGAATTTTATTGGCACTGCGTTGAATCTGTAGATTGCTTTTGGCAGGATTGCCGTTTTTACAATATTGATTCTCCCTAACCATGAGCATGGAATATCTTTCCATCTCGTCACATCCTCCTGTATTTTCCTCTTGAGTATTTCAATACTTTCATTATATAAGTCTTTGACTACCTTTGTTAGTGATATTCCCAGGTATTTGATTTTCTTTGAGGATATATAGAGCTGGACTGTTTCTCTGATGTCTTTTTCTGAATGTTTGTCTTCTGTATATAGAAAGGATATAGATTTTTGTGTGTTAATTTTGTACCTGCCTCTCTGCTGAAGGCATTGATCACCTTCAGGAGATTACTAATACTGTTCTTTGGGTCTGATATATATAAGATCATGTCATCTGCAAAGAGAGATAGTTAGACTTCTTCCTTTCCGATTTGTATCTCTTTTATGCTATTCTCCTGTCTTATTGCTTGGGCTAGAACTTTAAGCACTATGTTAAATAGCAGTGGTGAGAGTGGACTTCAATGTCTTGTTCCTGAGTTAAGCGGGAACTCCTTGAGTCTTTCCCCATTGAGGATGATTTGTGCTTTAGGAGATCTGTATATTGACTTTATCATGTTGAGCTATAGGCCATCTATGCCTATTCTTTCCAGGGTTTTGAACAATAAGTGGTGTTGAATTTTGTAAAAAGTCTTCTCAGCATCAATTGAAATGACCATGTGGTTTTTGTGGTTGAGTTTGTTAATGTGGTGAATTATATTTATTGATTTGCGTATGTTGAACCTTCCCTGCATCCCTGGGATTAAGCCAACTTGGTCAGGGTGAATTATAGACTTGATGTCGGTGAGTATTCGGTTTGCTAGGACTTTGTTTAGGATTTTTGCATCCAAGTTCATCACGGATATGGGCCTGTAGTTTTCTTTCTTTGTTACATCCTTGCCTGGTTTGGGAATTAGGGCGATGATAGCTTCATAGAGGGAGTTTGGGAGCCTACCCTCTTTTTCTATGTCCCTGACAAGCTTTAAAAAGAGAGGTTTCAGTTCTATGATGAAGGTTAGGTAGAATTCAGCTGAGAAACCATCTGGACCTGGGCTTTTCCGTTTGGGGTGGTTCTTCATTACCGATTCAATCTCTGTGATTGTTCTCGGATTGTTTAGGGTCTTTATTTGCTCTGGCCTGAGCTTTGTTATTTCGTAGGTGTCCAGGAATTTATCCATTTCTTCCAGGTTCTCTAATTTTGCGGAGTTGAGGTTTTGGAAGTATGACTTGATGATACATGCAGTCTCTTCAGGATCTGTTGTGATCTCACCCTTGTCATTTTTTATTTTGTTAATTTGGGCCTTCTCAGTTTTTCGTTTGATTAAATTGGCCAGGGGTTTGTCGATCTTATTGACTTTTTCAAAGAACCAACTCTTTGATTTGTCCATTTTTTGAATCGTTTTCTTTGTTTCCAAGTCATTAATCTCAGCTCTTATCTTAATTATTTCCTTGCGTCTCGAGCTCCTAGGGTTGGATTTTTCCATCTGTTCTAATGACCTTAGGTATGAGGATAGTTGGTTGATTTGAGACCTCTGTCTCTTTGTTATGAAGGCACTTATAATTATATTATATATAATTATATTATATAATAAATATAATTATTATATTATATTAATTATGAAGGCAATGAATTTCCCCCTTAGAACTGCCTTCATTGTGTCCCACAAGTTCTGAAAGGATGTGTCTTCATTATCATTTGTTTCTAGGAAGTTCTGGATTTCCTGTCTGATTTCTTGTTTGACCCATTCATTGTTCAGGAGCAAGTTGTTCAGTTGCCAATATCTATTGAAGGTTTTGTGTCCTCTCCCATTGTTAATTTCTAGCTTTAATGCGTTGTAGTCTGATATGATGCAGGGGATTACATTGATCTTTCGGAATTTGCTGAGGGATGATGTATGGCCCAGTATATGTTCAATTTTGGAAAAAGTTCCATGTGATGCTGAGAAGAATGTGTAATCTGTGGTCTTGGGGTGGAATGTTCTGTAGATGTCTGTTATCCCTAGTTTGTCTATGGTGCCATTTAGCAGCTTGATTTCCCTGCTTGACTCTTGTTTGTACGATCTGTCTAGGGATGACAGTGGAGTGTTAAAGTCTCCTTCTCTGATGGTGTTGGCATCTATATCTGCTTTGCTTTTGATAATTTATGCCTAATGAACTGAAGGGCCCTTGCATTTGGTGCATCTATATTTAGTATAGTGATGTCTTCTTGCTGTATTGTTCCCTTGATGAGTAGGAAGTGGCCATCATCGTCCTTTTTTATTGCTGTTGGCTTAAAGTCTATTTTGTCAGATATTAGATTAGCCACACCTGCTTTTTTATTTTTCCCACATGCCTGGAAAATTGTTTTCCACCCTTTTATTCTCAGTAGGTTACTGTCTTTAGCAATAAGGTGTGTTTCTTGTAAGCAACAGATGGAAGGGTCCATTTTCCTGATCCAACCTGCTATCCTGTGTCTTTTTATAGGAGAGTTGAGTCCATTTCCATTCAAAGTTATAGCTGTGAGGTTTGCCATGTTGTAGATAATATGGAGGTTGCTATCTGAGCTGTTGCTGCTATCTCTTTTGTGTTACCTTGTTTGTTGTCTGTTCCTTTCCTGGGGTTGGTTGTTTGTTTCGTCTGCATGGGATATC
Organism: Zapus hudsonius; assembly: GCA_004024765.1. Taxonomy (NCBI): domain Eukaryota; kingdom Metazoa; phylum Chordata; class Mammalia; order Rodentia; family Dipodidae; genus Zapus; species Zapus hudsonius. The sequence continues at coordinate 1,823 of PVHP010030953.1, read as the reverse complement.
TCATGAAGTATCTTTTGAAGGCTTGGCTTTGTGCTCAAGTAATTGTAAAGCTGATTAGTCTCATGGAATACTTTAATTCCTCCATCAATTATGATGGATAATTTTCCTGGGTAGAGTAGTCTAGGTTGGAATCCGTTCTTCTTTAGGCCTAGAATTGCTTTGTTCCTGGCTTTTAAATTTTCTATGGAGAAGTCTGACGTGATTCTGATGGGTTTTCCTTTATACGTGAGTTTCCTTTCTCTCATTGCTCTAAGGACTCTCTCTTTATCCTCAATGTTTGGCATTTTAACTATGATATGTCTTGGGGTCTTCCTCCTTTGTTCCAATTTGTTTGGGGTCCTCCATATCTCTTTTAGTTGTTCAGTACCATCTCTTGCCATGTTTGGAAAGTTTTCTTGAATAATTCTCTTTAAAATATTTTCTATGCCCTTGTTTGGTTTTCTTCTCCCCCCGGTTCCCCATGATCCTGAGATTAGGTTTTTTTATGGTATCCCACATTTCCCTTGAGTCTTGTTCACTTGCTCTTTTGAATTTTCTCAAGGTTCTGATTTCCCTTGAATTCTCCTCTGTTCTGTCTTCCATGTCCAAAGTTCTGTTTTCCCAGTGATTGATCCTGTTGGTAAGAGATTCTAGGGATGTTCTTATTATTTCAATATGGTTTTTTTTTTCCTGCAACTTCTTTGTGGGTTGCTTCTATCATCCTGTTTAGATGTGATTTCATTTCAAGATTTGATTTAATTACTCTTCCTGACATTCATTCTTATATTTGCAGATGTCTTTGGTTAATTTGGAAAGCTGGTTTTTGATACCTTCAGTTTGTTGGCTTGTCTTTAGTTCTGATAAGTGTCTTCTGACGTCCATATGGTTCTCCTCTAATATATTAAGCCTGGTGGCAAAGCTAATGAGCTGACTTTGTACCCTTTCAATATGTTGGTCCATCTTTTCTTGCATGACTAACAATATGTTCTCCTTGGGATCTGTGCCCTTAAGACCGGGGTTTAGTGTCGTGTTATCCTGGGCCTGCTTCTGCTCTTTCTCTTTAATGGTATTGTTGTTGTCATTTGGTGCGGTTTCCTCAGCTGGTGTAATATTGTGAGGTCTGCCCATTTCGATTACACTTGAGGTTGTTGGAGGAATGCCTTTGAGATATCTGCAGGGGTCGGTAGGTGTGGGGGAGTGTGTCTGTAGGCGTTGTCAGTCATGGGGGATGGCTGAAGGCAGTGGGCAGTGGGGCGGGTTCAGTTGTCGGGGCTGTGGGGGTTGGTGGTCGTGGGGAGGCGTAGTGGAACCCCAGATGCCGTGTGTACAGGGGGTGGGGCCACCTGATTGGGCAGGTGAGGGGAACAGGCCCACAGTGGTCTGCGGGCCCAGGGAAAGGGGTCGGCAGACGGAGCGGCAGTGGGGTGAGGCCGCTGATATACCTGGAACTAATGTTGCTGGGTTCTCTGGGTGCAGATAGAGGGGTGGATGAGTTCCTGAGGAGCAGACAAGGAGCATGGCAGATGCATTGGAGGCTTGAGGTTGGGGGGAGGGGCTATGTAAGTGCCCCTTTACCAGGTTTGCAGGCAGCAGGGAAATAAAAGAAAAAAATAATATAAATTCGCCAGCCACAACTCTGACAGAAGCCTAATTTCAAAAACCTACAGAGAACTCAAAAAAATTATTAGCAAAAACCCAAAATGCCCCCTCACAAAATGGGGCACTGATCTCAACAGAGAATTCACGGAGGAGGAAACACAAATGGCCTTGACTCATTTAAGAAAGTGCTCAGCATCCTTAAGCATCAGGGAAATGCAAATCAAAACCACAATGAGATACCATCT
>PVHP010030952.1:0-21350 GCA_004024765.1 Zapus hudsonius | reverse complement strand
TTTTTTTTTTTTTTTTTTTTTTTTTTTTTTTGGTTTTTCGAGGTAGGGTCTCGCTCTAGTCCAGGCTGACCTGGAATTCACTATGTATCTCAGGGTGGCCTTGAACTCATGGCGATCCTCCTACCTCTGCCTGCCGAGTGCTGGGATTAAAGGCGTGCGCCAACACACCCGGCGACTTTTCTTGCTTTCTATAGTTCTTGATTTATAGTACCTTTTAGTCTTTTTCTTCTGTCTTTCTTGGAGGCAGGGTCTCACACGGGCCCAGGCTGACCTGGATCCCATTATACACCAGAAATCTTAACCTCCCAGTCAACAGGATTAAGGGTGTGAGTCAACACACATTCTAAGAGACATTGGCTTTAACTCCCACTGTTGCATAAATACTTCATACTGGCTTTGTTTATGTATGTATATTTCCAAGTTGGACATTAGAATTTGACTACTAGAATATTTGCAGAGCACACCTTGGGTCACTTTTGTTGCTACTCTGGGAGTAATTTAAGAACCACACCTGGCATCTTAGGGTCCTATCCAGAAGATATATAATTTCTGATTTACTTATTTAATAATACAGCAGACAATTAGAAAACTCACACATTGAATTAACTCAAGATGCAAAAATCTCTACATTATAATACAAGAAACAAAAAATCAAGATCATATAATTCCAGCAAAAATTTTAAATCTATTAGAAATGACCTCCAGTGACACTGACTTAGATGAAATGCCTGACAAAGAATTCAAAAGAATGATTATAACTCCGTTCAAAGAACTCAAAGAAGAACCAAAGGAATCAAAGAAGAAAACAAACTCCTGAAGGAGAACACAGGAAACCAACTTAATGAAATAAGGAGGTTGATACAAGACATGACTAAAGTAATAGCAATCAGAAATACACAAGAATTCAGAGTATATTAGAAGGAGAAGACTTTCACTCTAATGACAAGGTATCTTCAACAAAATTAGAGAAAAAAATTTTCCCCAAATAGGAAAAGTGATGCCAGTGCAGATATGGGAAACATTTAGAACACCAAACACACAAAACCATGTTGTGTTTATCTAACAACACAAGTTCTTTCATGAATAAATATTAAAATGTGAATAAAGAAAAGCAGCAGATACATTCCTTGCTAACAGCCTCTGACTCACTTCTAGCACCTGTTTATTGACAGAGAAGACATCCAAACCAGGAAGAAGCAATGGCAAACCACCTATATTGGTCACAGAGTTGTTCTCATTAGGAAATGTCACCAATGTTTATAGTCTTACAGCTGATGTAAATAAACATAGCAGATAACTGGTCATAAGCAGCATGTCCAACCTGCAGCTCATGCATCATGAAATAGCTAAGAATGTGACTGATGCATTGGCAGATGATAGCATCATGTCACCATATTGGATGCCCTTGTGTGCTGTAGAGATGGCTCAGTGGTTAAAGGCACTTGCTTGCAAAGCTTGGCAGCCCAAAAATTCCCCAGTACCCATGGAAAGCCAGATACACACTGTGGTGCAAGCATGTGGAGTTTGCTTGCAATGTCAGAAGTCCCTGGCATGTCCATACTCACTATCTGTTTCTCCCTCATTTTATCTATCTCTCATGAATAAATAAAATAAATAAATAAATAAATAGTTTAAAGGCTGGTACATGCCTTTAATCTCAGCACTCAGGAGACAGATCTAAGAGGATCACTTTCAGTTCCAGATCAGCCTGGGCTAGAGTGAGACCCTACTTAAACAAAACAAAACAAAAAGTCTTTAAAAAATAACAAGCAAAAAAATAACAAGCAAGGACTGACTTGAAAATTGTCCTCTGTCCTCCACATACACATCATGGCACATGTACATGTCCCTTTACACACAAAAGGTGGTGTATATCACACATTCCTTTGTAGGAGCAAAAGAATATATACATGTGGCTGCATGGGTCCAAATAAATAATTAAAATGTTTTTTTAAATTTGAAATGTTTAGTTTTATAGAATTTCTCTATATAGAAATTAGTACATTTTGAAAACTGCAGAGAAATTTCATGTTCTTAAAAATAAAAATGAATAGTGATGTAGTTCATATGATTAATTCCATTTAACCATTCCACTATATATACATATATATTTCAAAAACATCATTTCATATATGACAAAAATTGTATGCATTTAAAATATAAATTTCATTATCTTAACTTCTACTTTCAAAGCTGCTAACTTCATTTTTGATTATATAAAATAAACACACTGTGAAGAAGTAAAAAAGTACCAAAGTATTTGGCACTAAAATACATACTTGTATTATTACAATGCATTATAAAAAGGAACATTTCAAAATGCCAAAGATAAACAAATACATTGGTCTTAATTTTATTACTATATAAACTCTCTGGACTATAAAATAACAATTTTCAAACGATCCTGCTTCCCTCCCTCCAAAACAGACCAAAAAATAACCCCTATTACAGTCTTAAAACTATCTCTTAAGTAAATGGATGTCATAATATGCAGCTTCCCATTCACTATAGTAACTAACCAGCAGCATGCACTTATTCTGCTAGGGTCATCCACTGGTTCTCCTAGAAAAGAATGGTTATTGTGAGAATATCAGTTGATAAAATTTGTTTGTTTTCTAGGTAAAACATAGAGATTGTTCTTGTAATTAAAGAAGTTTACCAAAGCTTTCTTTGTCCTCAGTTTTCTCCTTTGCAAGACACAGGGACTTGAATTAGAAAGCCTGTAAAGATCGATAAATAGATGCAAATAACCCTGAGGAATGTAAAACGATAGGGTAAACTGGGGGAAGAAATTATTTGGCTCTGTTGAACACTGGCTATCCAGTGAAGCAGCTGCACACACAGACTCCATAGATACTAGTTGAAAAGGACTCATGCTGCACTCAGGAGCTCAGAGTCTAGAGGATGACAGACTCTGGCCTACGGGCAATATCTACCCTGTTACCTACTTGGTTTTTGAATGTTTTAATTTTAAATTATTTATTATATGTTTTTAAAACTGTAATTAAATACACATAAAGGTCTTGTGGACTATAGGGTACTGTCATATTACCTTGGAAAAATTATTTGCGTTAATGCTGGGGTTAGTGTCCTCATCCTTAACTCACTGAAACGTTTTCAGACTTTCCAAACTATCCTTTAGAGTTTTACTGAGCTTTCCATCACATGGTTGTCCTATAGTTATTGTTTCTCCCAGCTTCTGTAAAACCATACTTTCCTGGTTTGCAGAACCACCCCTCCTTAAATCCTCAATGTGATCACTTCGGCTCTCGTCTTCTCTCATTTTCTAGTCTTCTTGTTTTTCTTTTGAGTTCTCAACCTATGAACTCCAATTATCTCCTGGGCAGTTCTGTCTAAATGCTCCTCATCTCTGTGGTGCACATCAGTATTTACCTGGTTTCTAAATGACTGCATCTACCAGCATCTCTCGCTGCTCTACTTCCCACTTCACCATTTCCAATTAATAACCAATAAATTATGCCATGTCTCAAATATTTTTTAAACATTTCTTAATCTTTATTAGTATTAACTTAGCACAGATCTCAGCAATCTGAATTTCTAGTGTCTTTCTGGTTTTCACTCTCTATCATTCTCCACACTATCTGAAATGTAAACATGGGTATCACTTATATGCCCAAACTGGTGATAGCTCTTTATCACCTCATGAGTGGGGTGGAGGCATCCAGTATCTCAGCCTGGTATTTACACTGTCACAGCAGCATGGGTATGTGAGACAACAGGAGGTGGCAGAAGTGCACATCACTTTTCCCGTAAGGTTAGAAAGACACTCTGGCTCCTGTCTTAGGCATTTTCTCCCTCGTGGAACACTTGTTCTGCAGGAAGCCAGAAGCTAGGCTGCCAACTACCATGAAGTAAGGAACTGAGAACTCCTCTTAACAATCTCAAGCATGGACAAAGCTATGAAGCCACTGTCAATCGTTAGAAGTCTGCAGCCACAGCTAACTAATAACGTTAAGAAAGGTCCTAGGCTAGAAGCACACAACTACATTTTCACAGAATTCCCAGCTATCATAACTGGTAGGTAGTAACTATTAGTTTAAGTCACTAAGTTTGTAATAATTTCTTGTTCAGCTTGGTGGACCATACATGGGTTATGATTATGCCTTTTTATTCTTAAATTCTGTGATTCTCAGTTCTAATTGATGCCTCATACTACTGAATTACTTGTGATTCTCAATGCCTTATTGTTATCCATCTTTCAAAATCTTTTGTTTAATATTATATTCTCTTCAAAACTACCCTATCATTTCATTTTCTTCCTTACAATCTCAAACAATTTGATAACTGCCAGAATGCTGGGCTATCTTTAAATACAGTACATTCAGGACCAAATGTATATCACAACCTTAATTGCAGCCAGTGCAAGAATGAAACAGTTTTGTCATACAAAGACACTTTATATACAAGTGCCCATATTTGAATTTTATCATTCATTGACATACTTATTATATGTTCCTCCTTAGCACCTAAAATAGGTATTCAATAAATACTTATAGAATGAACAGATTTATTACTAAATCTTCAATATAAATGTGTTACACAATTAAAATAGACATCTTCAAGCAACAAGAATTATGCAGAACCAGAAATTACAATTCTTTGTGTGTCTATTTTTAATCATTGTAACTCTAGATCCAAACTGAAAGATATAAGGCATAGAAATTTAGAGACTCTATCCTGGGCGACCAACAACCCAAACAACAAAATCTATGTGTGGTAGTTTGAAGGAATGTCCCCCAATAGATTCAAGAGTTTATTGAAGGGCTGGAGAGATGGCTCAGTGGATAAGGCACTTGCCTCTGGTGCCTAAGGCCCTGGGTTCAATTCCCCAGGACCCACATAAGCCAGACCCACAAGGTGGTAGCCCTTGTGCATTCTCTCTCTCTCCTTGAAAATGAATATATAAAATGTTTTTAAAAAAGAATTTATTGAAGATTGTGATTTGTTTCCAGCCTTCTGGCTGGAGGAGGTATCACCTAGGCTGGATCCTGGAGTCCAGCCCTAAAGTATTTCTGGGATGGGTGTGAAATTCCAGCTATAAATATGCAAAGAGCAGTTGAAGCTCAAGTCTGGAGTTCCTTCTATTTGCTAGTTGGAGTGTGCTTGTTTGAGGTGCTGGCGATGGGTTTCTCTCTCTGTTGGATCTGTGAAAGGGGCCAGCCTCTTTCATCATCTGGAATTTCCCCTGGATCTGTTACTTCAATAGATATTTTCTTCCCAAAACTGTGCCTGGTTTGGAGATTCATCCCAGTGGCAAGTGGCTGACTACATGCCACTGGGTTACATCAGTGCTTCAAGCCTTTTCAAGTCACATGGAAGCCTGAGCTAGGCACAGTGGAGCCTAGCACTTAGGAGGTAGGGTAGGTAGGCAAGGTAGGTAGGCAAGGGCTGGGGGAAGAGGAAGTCTGCTGTTGGGTCACATTTTAAACTGTTCTGTCAGAGGGACATAGGGGATTGAACCTAGGCAAGTGCTCTACCACTGAGCTGCATTCCTAGCCCTTTTATCACTCTTTAAAATTTTTATTATTTTAAAAAAATATTTTCTGACAGAGAAAAAGAGAGCAATAAAGTGAAAGAGGGGAAAAAAAAAAAGAATGGGTATGCCAGTGTGACAGGGTCAGGCATCTGCAGGGAACACCCCTCCCCTTGAGTGGGAGGTGTCTAGCTAGAGCTACAACCTAGGGGCTAAAACTCATCAGTAAAATATAAACCAATCAGCTGTTTCTCTGACTCACCTGGGGAAAACTTAAATTAACTTTCCTAGAAGAAGCTGGCCTCTTCCCCCACATGGCAATGGAGTAGAAAGACTGCTGAATTTCCAGGCCTTAGGAAGGTAAGGCCTACCCATTAGCTGGGGTGGGGGCAGGCTCCAGACTTTTTCCCTCATGAATCTCTCTTTCTCATGATGGGAGTTCTCTATTATCTTTTCTTCTGCTGCTTATTTAGCAGAACAACTTAAGTTCTGTTAAACTCTCCACGTGTTCTCCCCATACTGGTGGCTGGAGAACTCTGTAACCTTACAGACCACGTGGTGACTGGGAGGCTTCCCCATCCAGTTCCCCTTTTCCTAAATTAATTAATCTAGAATATGTATAATATGTAATAAGATCTATTTCTGTCCCTGTGTATAATTCTTTTAAATTAGAGGACACGAACTTGGGGGGGAGGGGAAATTCAACGGCAAAAAACAAATATAACTGTGCCAATATTTCCCTGTTCGTGTCTCTGCATACAAACCCCAGACATATGTGCCACTTTGTGCATCTGGCTTTATGTGAGTAATGGGGTATTGAACCTGGGCCTTCAGGCTTTGCAAGCAAGTTCCTTTAACCACTGATCCATCTCCCAGGCCCCACTTTTTTTTGAGAGAGAATCTCATTAAGATGTTTAGGAAGGCCTTGAATTCACACCATACCCAGGAAGGTCTTGATCTTGCATTTCTCCTGTGTTAGCTTCCAGAGTAGCTGAGGTTACAGGCCTACACCACCAGGCCCAGTTTGAAACCCCTTGGTGATCAGTGCAGCACACTGGTTCATTTATATAGTATGAATTCTTAGACTATCTTTAAAGTTAAATATGGTATTTTTTCCTAAAGATAATATATTTCAAAATTTTGTCAATACTTAAATAAACAAAACATTGTGAAAGCCAGCAAGATTTTCAACTCTAACAATCAATTGCAAGTAAGGAAGTGAAATAAAAATTTTGGTGGGGAATGATGTTCTCTTAATCCTAACCTAAACACAGAAAGAAGATTGGAAGATGGTACAAACTGTGAGAATGCTAGGGCTGTTGTTAAGTACATGAAAACTAGGAAACCACTAAACACTATAAAATCAACAAAATGAGAGGAATTGATATATACTATTAATTCTCTTCAGATGGTGGTGACCACAGGGATAACTCAAAAGTCACCATAGGGCTGAGAAGAAGTGACAGTGGAGTGTTCAGCACTGGGACATCTCTATTACAATTCCTGAGGCTCAGGGTCTAGTGTGGAAGGGGTGGCAGAATGATTATAAGAGCCAAAGGAAGGGTAGGACTGCTTATAATGCAATCTTCCAGACATAAAATGGCCTTGATATCCATTACTTTGCAGTGCCCACACTACCTTTATAAGTCCTTCAAAATGGGAGGAAAAGATGAGGCTATCCAAACAAAATAGAGACTAACTGGGAGGGGTTAGGGATGGGGAGGGAATTATCACAGAATAAATGATTGTTTGAGAGAAAAAAAATATATAGTCCTCTGGAAGAGGAGTTAAGACAATAGAATAATAAAGTGGCATCATAACATTTTGAGTTAAAACATAAGCACTAGGGATGGGAAGATTGTTCAGAGGTTAAAGGCACTTGCTTGCAAAGCCTGACGCCTGGGTTCAATTTCCCAGTACCCACATAAAGACAGATGCACAAAATGGTACATTCATCTGGAGTTTGTTTGCAGCAGCAAGAGGCCCTGGAGTATCCATTTTGATTCTTTCTCTCAAATAAATAAGTAAAAATATTTTTAAAAATTCAGTAACTGAAAAAAATTACATCCTTAACAGAAGAGGACTAGATAATCTAGGACATATCATTCAATTAAATAGTATGCTATCATTAAAAATAAATGTGGCTTGATAGTTGATTTAGGAAGATTTTAATATTTATTGCTAAGTAGGAAAAATGTGCTATAAAATATAGTATATAGTCATTTATTAAATAACCAATTAGCATAAGGGGAATTATAAGTAATTTTCATTTTTTCTTTATCTATGAAATGTCTCAATTCTTTTTTGTTGTTATTTTTTGTTTGTTTTGTTTTCTTAGGTAGGGTCTCACTCTAGCCCAGGCTGACCTGCAATTCACTATGTAGTTTCAGGGTGGCCTTGAACTCATGGCAATACTCCTACCTCTGCCTCCCAAGTGCTGGGATTAAAGGCATACACCACCATGCCTGGCTGAATTCTTTTTTAAAAAACATATTTATTTGTATGATCGTTTGTTTGAGAGAGAGACAGAGAGAAAGAGGCAGACAGAAAGAAAGTATGAGCATGCCAGGGTCTCCTGCCACTGCACATGAACTCCAGATGCATGCACTATTTTGTGCATCTGTCTTTATATGGGTACTGGGGAATTGAACCCAGGCCATAAGGCTTTGCAAGTAAGCACTTTGAACTGCTGAGCCATTTCTCCAGCCCAAATACTTTTACTCATTATTTAAGAAATGGGGGAGAGAGAGAACGAGCATGCTAGGGCTGCAAATGAACTTTAGACACATGCACCACTTTGTGCGTCTGGCTGTTATGGGTTCTGGGAAATTAAACTGGGACCATCAGGCTTTGCCAGCAAGTGCCTTTATCATTACTGAGCCATCTCCCCAGGCCTCAAATCAGATATTTTATTTTTGTAAGGTTTAGGGACTTTATCAGATTTAAAAAATGAAAGATGAGAAGTCTGAAGAACTCTTGCCCATGAGAAGGCAGGAGAAGGTAAAGCCTCAATGTCTGAATTCTTAAAAGCATGCATTATGCTTATAACAAGAAAAAAATTTAATACAGATTTCATCTTTAGAAAATAAAAAATGTATTATACTCCCCCCATGATTAAAAAGAATTGTAGGGCTAGAAAGATCGCTCAGTGGTTAAGGCACTTGTGCGAAAAGTCTAAGGACCCAGGTTTAATTCTCCAATACCCACCCACATAAAGCCAGATGCACAAGGTGGCACATGCTTCTGGAGTTCATTTGCAGTGGCTGGAGGTCCTGGTATACCCATTCTCTCTCTCCCTCTTTCTCACATAAATACTTAAAAAAAAAAAAGAGGTAGAAAATATTATAGATATCAGAATTTGTTTCTTGACGGGCAAATTTTCCTTATACAAATGTTTTATTTGTATGTATCATGTGTTGTTTGTTACTTGTAAATGAACTTGAATACTTTTAAGACTAAAGGTATTCAATAATCTGTTTTACCTGCTTGACTCTTGAATGCATTAGTAATATTTGCTACTGCAGGATGAAGGGTTGAAAGCAAGCAATCTGCTCACTTATGTGGGGTTGAAGAGTAATACTGTACATTCAGACCTATAAATGTAGTTCGTTTATGAATGCAAAAGCATCAACAGTTGGTGGGAGAGCATCCGCTGTAGCAGTTTTGCGAGGCTGGTAAATTCCTTAGATTTCCACCCCAATGGCTATAAAGGAACATAGGTCTGAGCATTCTGAGTATGAATGTCAAATCCTGGAATCTAAGTAGGGGTCACCAGTGTAGTCTAAGCAGAAATCTGAGCCTACAAAGTAAACATCTCCACAAAGCTATGCAAGAGTAACTATTCAAGTAAAAACCAAATAGGTTCTTGATTCCTTCATTGCCAATATCAAACCATCAAAATGCCAACATGTCAATCTACAAAATAGTCTAAGTACCTTATTTATTGGTTTGATAAATTATTAATTTAGCTGTAACACCAGAGATGGAATCCAGGGCCTTGTACACACTACATCCTGTACTACCTACATCCTGAAGCCATTGAATTTTTGAGAAATGTTGTATATAGTTCAGACTGACCTTGAACTGGTTATGTAGCCCTAGATGGCTTCAAACTTATGATTCTTCTGCCTGAGCTTCTCTGGTACTGGGATTACAGGCATGTATCACCTTGTCAACACCCTAAAATGTGTTGAAGGGATAATTGTTGCTAATTTCCCAAAACAGAAATAATTTTATTGAGCCTTTAAAGCATTGATATATAACTTGTGAAAAATTAATAAATCAGAAAGCCATTCATAACACAGTTATGAGCTGAAAAAAATAAGTGGGAGAGAAGTGAAACTGATAACCTTATTTTATGGCACTACTTTGAGAATCTAAGATAACCTGACAGAAGAGAATAAATGTGTATTTATTGCAGTTTAGCAGTTTAAACTCAGGGCTCTACCATAGCCTAAAATTAAAAGTCTTAGAACATGATTTAAAGTTGCAAAGATTAAAAATGGGTATACTAAAATACTGATAATATTATGAGAATTGGGAAGCAAAGTTAAGGCAGACAAGGATCAGGTCATGTTAGCTACACCAACTTTCTGAAACAAGAAGTCAACATTAAATAACTTTGTAGGGCTCAAGTTTTCAAATGATGAATTAACCTTAAAAAAAAAAAAGTCGCTGGGTGAATGCCTTTAATCCCAGCTCTCAGGAGGTAGGAGGATTGTCATGAGTTCAAGGCCATCCCGAGACTATACAGTGAATTCCAGGGTGGCCTGAAGTAGATCGAGACCCTACTTCAAAAACCACTTGAGGAGATGAAACTGGGGGTAGAGAAGTGTAATAATATCGCTTTTCCTTGTACATCTTTCTGCACTATTTGATTTTTCATCTTTGTCATGTAGATTCTATTGCTTATAAATTCCACAAGAGAAACAACAGAAAGTGTTGATCCTATAAAGTGGAGCTGCTACTCTTAATTAAACAATGAGCAGTACACAATACAAAGGTCACTGTTTACACCTTCAGGGTGGAACCCACTGCTGCTGGGTCTAAGATCTAAATATTACCATCTCAGCATTTCCCATTTTCTCCCATTGAGAACTGTTAAACTATTCTCCAGAATTTCTTTAAATGGAAAGCTAAGCATGCTAGAAAACTGAGGTCCTAGGTCCTGGGAGCTTTTAGCTTAAATCATCTTTAACTCCTCCCTTTCCTGCAAACCCTACATATTCCTGTCAATAAATTTTCTACTCACTCTACTTCCTCAACATTTCTTCACCCTCCACCTTTGACATAACCATCATTAATTTTCTTCCCTGAATGACTTTAACATCCAGTTTTTGGGATCTTAATTTTCACATTTCCCCCTTACAGGCAGGTAAGACCGAGAAGAGCAGCAGTAGGTTGGCAAAGGTACAAAGTTACACGTCTGCTCTTTTCTGCTTAGTGTAACTGAGACAATGGTGCGTTTCATAAACGCCTTGGTTTCCTTCAAGATAAAATGAGCAAGAAGAGGGAAGCTAGTTAATACCTCAGAAATATGAAATATAAAAACAGGTCTTGAGCCAGTCGTGTTGGTGCATGCCTTTAGTCCCAACACTCTCCCCGTGAGTTCAAGGCCACCCTGAGACTACAGAGTAAATTCAAGGTCAGCCTGGGCTAGAGTGAGACCCTACCTCGAAAAGCAAAAAAAAAAAAAAAAAAAAAAAAAAAAAAAAAGTACATGTTTTGTGTAATGTAGTTCTGCATTCTGTTTATTTTTTAATGTGTTCCCTGCATGGGATGGGTGTGCATACTTGTGTGTGGAGGCCAGAGGACAGACAACCTTAGGTGTTATTCTCAGGAATGCCATCCACTTTTTTAAAAACATTTTAAAAATATTTTATTTATTCATTTTCAAGTAGAGAAATGAGAGAGAGAGAGAGAGAGAGAGAGAGAGAGAGAGAGAGAGAGAGAGAGAGAGAGAGAGCGAGCACCAGGGTCTGGCATATGTGGGTCCTGGGGAATTGAACCCAGGGCCTTAGGCACTGTAGGCAAGTGCCTTAACCGCTGAGCCATCTCTCCAGCCCTGCCATCCACTTTTTAAAGAACTTTTTTGACTGACAATTTTTATACATGTAGATAACAGATTTTGATCATAATCATCTCATTACTTTCTTTGACCCCTTTTCCCCCTTCCACTCAACCCTTTCTTCTTCCAACTAGTCCCTTTCTACTTTGATGTCTTCTTATTTCCCCCCTCCATCAGCAGTAATGAGATGTGGAGGGGCCCAATACTTTGCAGATATGACAGCTACTATGAGATAGTGAATTCTGAAAAGGTTTCTTTATAAATATCAGAAAGGAACAATGAACCTGTGACAGTTTCAGGCAAGCTCCATAGATCCCCTCCCCTTGAGTGGGAGGTATCTAGCTAGAGCTCAAACCTAGGTGCAAAACCTGATTGGTCAGGTATAGACCAATCAGCTGTCTCTCTGACTTACGGGGGTGGGGGGGTGGGGGGGACTTTTAAAAAAGCTTCCCTAGGACAAAGGCCAGTCTTCTTTTCCACATGGCATCCTAGAAGGAGGACTTCATTTTTTCCAGGTAAGGCCCTTCACCCCAGCCTGAGGGCTCAGGATTCTTTTCCACATAAACCTTTCCCTCTAATAACTTTTCTTCTTCTGCTTGTTTGGCTGAGCAGCACAGATTTATTAAAATCTCTCCCATTGGTGGCTGGAGAACTCTGTAACTCCCCATGTTCCCTGAAATAGTCTCCCACTATACCTTAATATCTTATTGTCTATGATTTTAATTCTTTAACTTTGTAGACAAGAATTCAGGTACTCCTTAAATTTTGGGGTGCAATGGAATTTTTGCTGGGCATTATCTAAATTCTAATCAGCTCACCCTGCTACAAACCAAAGCATTATTATTAAAATTATTTTTTCTACATATAACTTGAAATTTTTTTAGGTCTAAAAACTTTCAAACTTTTTAAACTGCTACTTATTTAGCACAGTTATAGTAATTAATCTAGAAACATCTTGCACATTCACATTATGCCTCCTGTGGGCTTTAAAATACAGTGGGCTGAATCAACAGATTCAACCAACCATAGATGGAAAATATTTTTTAAAATTGTGTCCATACTGAGTATATACAGACTCCTTTTTGTCATTATTTCCTCAGCTACAACATGTGAACTATTTATAGAGTTTACACTGTAAAAGGAATAGGTAAGCTAGAGATGATTAAAGCATATGAGAGGATGGGTGTAGATTACCTGTAAATACTATGTCATTTTATATAAAGGATTTGAACACTCAAGAATTTGGGCATCAAGGAATCCTGAATCCAGCCCCCATCCCAATACACATTTAGAGGGCTAACACCAATGGAACATATGAAGCAGAGTCAGAGAGATGTTCATAAGCTTCACTATGATACCCCTGGCAAACCAGTGAAATTTAAACTGAATTTGAAACAATGGCAGTTTTACCAACATTCACAATTAAAATCAACACTGGAAAACTTATTTAGGTATTGACATAGTTTGTACTTAATTTGAGATGATCAGAAAACATTTTAGAAATCAAATAAACAGGAATAACTAAAAATACTAGTATGTCTAGTTTGGCATACTACATGTAAGAGATGTTAATGGAAATAAGGAAATATTTGTTTTGAAAATTAAATTTGTCTTCAAGCTCTGCTCCATTGTGATTAACTACTTGAGTGACTGAGACTAAGACCTCTCACTTGCTCTGTGGAGAGCAAAATGATGTATACTCTTTAGTATCTGTGGATGGTAAGTGCTACTTGTGAAATGTATCCAGGGAAGTCTACCTGTAAACCTCCTTAAAATAACCTATAAAAATGGAACACTTGGCAGGCTGCAGAGTGTGGCATGCTTACTGTCTGGGGTTCCATTCCCACACAGCCAGCAGGGCAGACTTCTGAGCTTATTATCACCTCATCAGCATTGCCTGTCAGCTGCCAACCATGAGGGAAGACTAAAGCAGTCATTAATTCCTGGGCTTTTTTGCCTTTCAAAGCAAAAGGAAATCCAGAACAGATGGATACTTTTTAACCCCAATATATCCATTTTCCTGCTCTAATTTATTGGCTCAGTGAACTCATTAGAATAAGTGACTGACACTAGATAATGCCACTAAAATACCCTACTGCTAGGACTGTGAGCAAGAAAGCCAAGAAATGAGTTGGGAAGAGAGGCACAGAGACAGACCTACATTTGTAGACTGCTAACAAAAGGCTCAAGTCTGCCAGAGGTTGGGAATTTATAAGGTAAAAGCAGCTGAAGAAAATGCTGGATAAAGTACAAGGAGAAGTAGAAACAACTGGTTATACAGGTTTCAAGCTAAGGATTAAGTCTATGTCACACATTTAAAATAAGGCATAGAAAAAAATAAGAAAACAAAAGCAATCAATCTTTCTAAGCAAAATATTTTCTCAATGCCTTTTTCATTTTGTAATGTGACCACAACTCTTCTTAATTTCTCCCTGGGTGAAAATGTGGTTACTTCTTGGTTACTAATTTGTTACAATTTCTTGCTACTCACACAAAGAAAACTTAAGGAATATTGAAAAAATGTATTCTAGGTATAATATATAAAACAATACACCATAAGTAAGATTGTGGTTTTCTTATGCAAATGTAGCATTTGAGTCTTAATTTTCACAATACTCATTAAGCAATATGTGAAACTTTTTTCAAATGGTGTGGCAATTAAAAGTCTCATAGAAAGTGATCATTCAGCAGTGGCACAGGCCTTTATTCTCAGCACTGGGGAGGCAGAGGTAGGAGGATCACCATAAATTCGAGGCCACCCCAAGACTACATCATAAATTCCAGGTCAGCCTAGGCTAGAGTGAGACCCTACCTCGAAAAAAAGTGATTGTTTAATGTATTGTAAAAAATATAATTTTATTTAGTTTTATGTACATATATTGTATGTATATAAAATGTTTAGAAAAACTGGGATATTCAAATGAGAAATTTTCAAAGTTAATTTAAGTAATTAACTAAATTAATTACTCTGAATGGGGAAAACTTGTTATTTAAGGCAAAGGGAAAATAATTTGCAGGTAACTCTAGTATGATAGCTTTGGTTCTTTTTTCTATTACCAGGATCATAATTCCCGCCATCAATGTAAGTGGTTTGACATAAAATTCAATTTACTCAGATTTTAGACATTATATATGCACTGTTCAATGTAGTTAGTCAAAAGTTTAGTATTTATCTCATTCCCAACACAAGTAGTTACATGCTATATCATGCTGTTTTGGTTAAAGATAGGCCATGTACACAAAGACAGTTTCAAAGATTCTGTTACCGAGTAATGGTGGAGCCATCTGAACTTCTCCAAGTACATTGTAACATTCACACAATAATGAAATCAATAATGATGTATTTCTCAGAATATGGTTTTTACTTTTTAAAATATTTATTTATTTGAGAAAGAGGGAGAGGGAGGAAGAGAGAAGGAGAGAGGAGAGAGAGAGAGAGAAAGAATGGGAGCACCAGGGCCTCCAGTCACTGCAAACAAACTCCAGACACATGAGCCGCCTTGTGCATCTGGCTTTACATGGGTACTGGGGAAATGAATTCGGTCTCTTCTGCTTTGCAGGCGAACACCTTAGCCTCTAAGCCATCTCTCCAGCCCTCAGAATATGTTAAATGAGGCATGACTATGCATACTGTGTGGCAATGTGGACCCTTTTGTAAGACATAGATGGCTTGCTACTAGAGAATTTTTTCCTACTGTGATGAAGCAGTTTACCAATAAAAGACATGGAAAAGAAAGTAGGTCTCTTACCAAAGACACATCCAAATGATAAGAGAAAGCCAAGTGCCTAGCACTGGACAAGTCATCTCCATCACACTCACCAGGGCCTAGGAAACACTGCAGAGGAGGTGGTGGACTAACTCTGAGCGCTGCTCTCACTGCTAGCCAAAGAACCTTCTCCATGGAGATGGCACTAGACACTGAGGAGACTCAAAACTCATCAAAGCAGAAAATAAGAGGCTGCCAAACACTCAATACTAATGTAGAATCCTAACACACCCTCCCATGCTCAGGGAAGTGGGGGCAGAAAAAACAAGACCCACAGGTTGGGGCACTGCTCTCCCAACATAAACCAACTGGTGTAGTCATGACCTCACAGTGATTTTTAGATGCCTTCACAAGACCTTCCCTGCTCTGAATCCAGAACCATTTGGACATAGGAGAGAGAAACAACAGATGAAGGACTACCTGGAAAGAGGAGAGCCCTTCATGGAATGGGGGAGAGGGGACAAAAAGGATACTTGATGGGAATACCACCAGTTACAGTATGTTCACGGGAACATATTCTTATGTTCATATAATTTTTTTAAAGAAAGTATCTGGACTAGAGAGATGGCTTAGTGATTAAGGCATTTGCCTGCAAAGCAGAAGGACCAGAGTTCGATTTCTCAGCAGCCATGTAAAGCCAGATGCACCAGGTGGTGCATGTGTCTCGAGTTCATTTGTAGTAGCTGGAGGCACTGGCACACCCATTCTCTGTCTGCCTCTTTCTTTCTGTCACTCTCTCTCAAGAAAATAAATAAATAAAATAAAGTATTAAAAAACGTTTAAAGCAGGTATCTTAACTACTCAATCTGAGAATTTTCTGTTTATCAATCCACCACTAAGACATAAAAACTTACTTTCTCCAATCACTCTATAATCAACAAGATGGAAAAAAATCAGATGTGGAAAGAGAACTCAGATAAGTGAATTATACAGTAAATCAAGGCTATTTTGGCTGTCCTAAAAACCAGATTAAGGTTGACAAACAGGAAAACCAAGCTATACAAAAGAATTTAAGCATGTGATAAAGTTACATGTGTATCAGTAGCAAGTGAAGCAAGTTGCTCTAAGAGGACTAGAGAGATGGCTCTGCAGTTAAGGCACTTGCCTACAAAGCTTAATGACCCAGGTTCAATTATCTAGTACCCTCATAAAGCCAGATGCACAAAGTGGTGCATGCACCTGGAGTTCATTTGCAGTGGCTGGAGGCCCTGGTGTGCCCATTCTCATTTTCTTTCTCCTTGCAAATAAATAAATAAAATATTATAAAAAAATAAGTGCTAGAGAAAATAGGAATCAGGGAAATGTTTTTTAAAAATCAGCTTTCAGCTGGGCGTGGTGGCGCATGGCTTTAATCCCATCACTTGGGAGGCAGTGGTAGGAAGATCACTGTGAGTTCAAGGCCACCCTGAGACTACATAGTAAATTCCAGGTCAGCCTGGGCTAGATCGACACCCTACCATGAAAAACAAAACAAACAAAATTAACTTGTTAATATCAGAAGTAAAAGGTAATCAAGGTAGAGTCAGTGTTCCATAATCAGGATAGCTCTGTTCTTCATCTTGCTGACTACAGAGTGTCTTCAACAAATGGTGCTGGATGAATTGGATAAACATATGTGAAAAAATGAAACTAGATCCACTTCTCTTGCCATGCACAAAAGTCAACTCCAAATAGATTAAAGACCTTAATAAGAAGACCTGAAATGATAGCTGACTCTCTGGCAGAAGAACCTCTCCTAACACAGCAGCTGGGACCTAGTTGAAACCAGAGGAAGTGGAGAGATGAGCAAGAGAGCTGTGTCTACAGCAAACCTGACAACCTGAGCCAGGGTGATGAAGACAGATACCTAGGATACTCAACACTCTGAAGCAGAAATCTAGAAGTTGCTAAGAGCTCACCACTAAAGTAGACTTAAAACTCATCCACCATAGCTCAGGGAACTTTGCGGAAGAGGGGACAGAAAGATTCTAAGAGCCGTGATGGGGGATATCCAGAGGCACTGCCTCCTATCCCCAGTGATTTCACTGCTACTCAAACAACATAGCCCTCAATCCCCTGGAGCATACCAGCCACCGATAAAAATAAGTGTAGATGGCTGTCTGAGCATTGGATTCATCACTGTGCTCTGCTTCCTCAGTGTTGGACTGAATGTGATCAGTCCTTCCTCTCCATGATGAATTGTAACTTGTAACTGGAGACTGAAATTAACCCTTTCTTAAACTGATATGTATTGGGTATTTGCTTTTTTTTTTTTTTTTTTTTTTGAGGTAGGGTCTCACTCTGGCCCAAATTGACCTGGATTTCACTCTGTAATCCCAGGTTGACCTCGAACTCACAGTGATCCTCCTACCTCTGCCTCCTGAGTGCTGGGACTAAAGGTATGCACCAGCATGCCTGGCTTTGGTTGGGTATTTTTGTTTTAGCAATAAGAAAATAAATGATATACCACGTATTCTGAAACACTGGCAAGATAGTATGTACTTATTTTTAAAAATCTGTATTATTGAACTGGGCATACTGTTCATACCTGTAATTTAAAAACTCAAAGACTGAGGTAGGAGGATTACCCTGAATTTCACGTTAGCCTGGGCTACAGAATGAATTCCAAGTATGCCTGGGCTAGAGTGAGATCCTGTTTCAAAAACAAATAAACACACAAACAAACAAACAAACAAAAACAAAGAGGGGAGAGGGAAAGGTTGAGTAACAGAGAGAACAAAAAGATAAAAATATATGGATGTTGGGGCTGGAGAGATGGTTCAGTGGTTAAGGCACTTGCCTGCAAAGCCTAATGACCTGGGTTCAATTCCCCAGTACTCAACTAAAGCCAGATGCACAAAGTGGCATGTGCATCTAGGGTTTGTTTACAGTGGCTAGAGGCCTCCATAGGCTCTTCTGTCTCCCTCTGTGTGTAAATAAATAAATGAAATATCTCTAGCTATCTATATAGATATTACTAATTCAAAGAGCTATCAGTGGCTGAAGCATAGTAACTTGTAAACAGATCCAGTAATCTTATCCACATTCATGTACGCCAGCTAAATCAAGATTGCATACCCATGCCTGACAATGCTTAAACTCAGCTTAAGGATGACTTCATCTGTCACAGCTTCTGAATAGGTATTTTAGTCACTGAAACTTTACACGGGTTTTATTCTATATGCACTTTCAGATATATCAGTTTCCCAGTAATGTTTATTTTTCAATTGCCAGCAAGTAGTCAAATGACTTTTGAAGTCACTGTCACAAAAATCAAGTCAGGGCAACGATCTCTTATCTAGTAAAATAAATACTTTATTTCTGCCTCTACATGAGCATTTAAGGAGAGAGGAACTGAAGGTAGGCATTGTGGTTCATGTCCTAAAATCAAGCAGTTGGGAGGCTGGGAGGCTGAGGTAGGAAGAATACCATGAAGTTGAACTTGAGACCAGCCTAGATTACAGAGTGAGTTGTAAGTCAGCTTGGGCTACAGTGAGACACTGCCTCAAAAAACTACAACAAAACAAAAACTCAACAAATAAAAATAAAAGAGAGGAATAGATAACATACGTTCTGTGCAAAATTTTATCCATATAAATATAAATTTTACCCATATAACTTCTTGGGCATTTCATATTACAAAAATAACTAGCAGAATGAAAAGAAATCTAGAAGAGCTTAATATTTGTTGGTTGCATCATGAGTTGGCTTGTGTATTATATACTTTTGCATTAATTATTACAATTATAGGAAATTTCGTACATGAAATTAACAGTAAATTAAATTCCTGTGTCAGACAGTGTACAATGAAATACAGCTCTAACTTGAAAGCTCATACTTTTACCACTACATTAACGAAACACTTTAAACTATTATTTATTTATTTGCAAACAGAGAGAGGTAGAAGAGAGGCAGAGAGGATGGGTGCACCAGGGCCTCCAGCCACTGCAAAGAGAACTCCAGGTGCGTGCACCACTTTGTGCATCTGGCTTTACACAGGGAATTGAACCTGGGTCATTGGGCTTTGCAGACAAGCATCTTAACTGCTAAGCCATTTCTCTAGCCCTTTAAAACATTACATTGATAGTATATTCATCTTCTTCTCCCATGCTAGATTAAACCTAGGGCCTCAAATGTGTTAGGCAAGTGTTCTTACTATTGAGCTATACAACCAGTCCCACTCACATGATTTTTAAAAAAAATATAAAAATATATATGCAGAACTAGCCATAATAGAGCATGCCTATAATCCCCAGCACTTAGGAAGCTGGAGATAAGAACAACACAAACTCAAGGGCATCTTGGGCTATATAGTGAGCCCAAAATATATCTGTATACATAAATATACATGCATATATATATACACACACATATATACATATATATACGCACATACACACACAGTAAAAAAGGCCTTCTCATCCTGTTCTTCATTACCATTAATGATCATAATAATATATATGCCCATCAGCATTTTCTCTTCTCAAATAGTGGCATACCATGCATAGAGCTTTTCATATTGCTTTTCTCACTAAATAGTTATCAACCATAAACTACTGTATATAACAGGGAAATTTTAGAAATAACTTAAGTATCTACCAATGCAGGACCAATTAAACAATATTATGGAATATTATTCCAAAGGAGGAGAGAGACAGTAGTGATATGGAAGATAACCCAAATGTAAAGTAAGTCACATGGATATGATTATTCAGTATATATACAACATGATGAAATGTAGACTCATACACATAACTAGTGAAAAGCCTATATGAGCAGAGCCTAATATTATCAGCAATTTAGTATTGAAATAAAGCTTTATGTTCTGACTAGCAGTTCCATTAATATGTCTTAGAATATACTTACATATGTGAAAAGATGCAGCATAATGATGTTCTCTGCACTACTGTCATTAATATTACAAACTGAAAGTAATCTAAATGCCTTAGGCAGAGAAATGATTGAGTTTACAATACAACATCTATACACTTGAACACAAAGCAGTTAAAAAATAACCATGGAATCTGGATAAAAACCATATGCAGGGCTGGAGAGATGGCTCAGCGGTTAAGGCACTTGCCTCCAGTGCCTAAGGCCCTGGGTTCAATTACCCAGGACCCACATAAGCCAGACCAACAAGGTGGTGGCCCTGGTTCTCTCTCTTTCTCTCTCTCTCTCTCTCTCTCTCTCTCTCTCTCTCTCTCTCTCTCTCTCTCTCATTCTATCTCTGCTTGAAAATGAATAAATAAAAATTAAAAAAAAAACCCATATGCATAGGGCATGAAAGCAGAAGGAGGACTATGTGGGATGAAGAAGGCGTCTAGGCCAGGCATGGGGTGCACACCTTTGATCCCAGCACTGGGGAGGCAGAGGTAGGAGGATCGTCATGAGTTTGAGGTCACCCTGAGATTGCACAGTGAATTCCAGGTTAGCCTGGGCTAGAGTGAGACACTATCTCAAAAAAGTAAACAAACAAGAACAACAAAAATCAAAACAAAAGAAGGTGTCTAAAAGGAGGGGGAACAAGAGCGTATCATGTGTGCATGGGAATTACACACCCCTATACATTTATCACATGGAAGCAGAAAGGGAGCTATTTGGGACTGAGGGGGTGCAAATATGAGT
Organism: Zapus hudsonius; assembly: GCA_004024765.1. NCBI lineage: Eukaryota > Metazoa > Chordata > Mammalia > Rodentia > Dipodidae > Zapus > Zapus hudsonius. The sequence goes on along the minus strand of PVHP010030952.1, from coordinate 418 downwards.
GACGTTCAATGACATACATGCATGAAAACGTCATAATGTAACCCATTATTTTGTATGGTATAAAAATTTAAAACACAATATGTTTAGTTAAAATGTAAATTGAAAACTAACATATAGTACTATTTAAAATAAGAAAACAAACTAAATGTACAATGACATACTAATATTCTCTATGATCTTCCATTTATACCATATTTTCAGCTACTTAAAAAAAATGAAACCTGGACTGGAGAGATTTCTCAGTGGTTAAAACACCTGCCTGCAGCCGGGCATGGTGGTGCACACCTTTAATCCCAGCACTCGGGAGGCAGAGGTAGGAGGATCACCATGAGTTCAAGGCCACCCTGAGACTACACAGTGAATTCCAGGTCAGCCTGAGCTAGAGTGAGACCCTACCTCGGAAAACAAAACAAAACAA